>JAAAKL020013032.1:0-12686 GCA_010016065.2 Carybdea cf. marsupialis auct. non (Linnaeus, 1758)
TATTGATATTTCTGGTCCTTTTAATGCTATTCCTGGTCACAAACAGTATGCAGTTGTGCTCATGGATTATTATAGTCCCTGGCCTGAAGTATGTATGACATCTGACATCACCTCAACTGGCATTATATCATTCCTCAAGCATGTCTTCGCACTGCCCAACAACTTACAGGACACAACAAATGTGAAACTTTCAGTCAACTGGAATCATTCATACCCCTCAGAAGCATTATTTCAGTTGATGGGGTATGCAGTTAAGAAGTCAAAAGACGAATAAACATTTCTAAAAACTATTCCAAAAACATCTGCAATACGATTGGAATGTCAACTGAGAGGATGATTTACACTGTAGACGACAGATGGAAGTGGCTGGCCAGTATTCTCACTGCTCCGGAGTAGTACAGCACGTTGTAGAAGTAAAAAGAATAGTAATTGTATGATCCAATACAATTTAATATGTATAACTTACACTTTTATGGGGGTAAATTAAACAAAGAGGAGGTAAACACCATGATACCTCGAATAAATTTTCTTGAATTTCAAAAGGTATGCTATACTATTGATCACCATGCCTATTTGAGAAAATGAATTTTCTTTGCTAAGACTGCTCTGCAATACTCAGGTTCAGATCCTATCTAAATAACAGGACACTTGTCAGTAATGTAGGAGTAGAGCTCTCCTCCCATGACAGACAGTCATGTGATGTTACTGAACAATCTAGCCTAATCCCTTTCATTTTCCCTATTCTACATAAATAGCATGCCACTAGCAATTAATTGCTCCGTGCTTCTGTATGTTTACAACCTTTTGTGTTAAAGCAAGGACGTGAAAAGAAGTTGTTGAGGTCATGCATGTCATTGTTCTCTTTTCCAGGTCCCTATTATGTCAGCTTAAACATCTCTAAACACCACCCCCTGATATTCAGACCCCCATTCACCAATAGGAGTTTGCTATTAAATGAAAATGATGGTGGCACTTTAAGATGTTTATTTGAAATCCAATTGTGCTTTATAGCTATTTACACATACCCAGAGTATATTTATGTACATCAATACGCAAATTCTACTGTGACTAGCAAGGATGCACTCATTTACCAAACATGCCCTGTAGACATCTTCTGCTAGGTGTCATTTAAGAAGTGAATCTCCGAAGAGAAAGAACTGCAAAGCTTAGTTTTTGAAAAAGTTAAATAGGCATAGCTAAAAGGGACGTTTATGAGAACCGCACTCTAATTAATATGAATCAGTTGTTCTATCACAGAAAAGTTACAAAAAGTCATTTGTTGCTCTATCTTTCAGGTTCGTTGGAGTATTAACAGGGAGGTTTTATAACTCAGATGGTTCAAAAACCGAAGAGCACAAAAGGTATCAGAAAGAGGTAGAAATGGCAAAGAGATTAAAAGAAAAGGACAGCAATGAGAAAAGAGAGTTCCCAGAGTGCAATTCACAATGGACACCAGAGACAGGAGTAGTTGTGTGGTGTTCTACAGAAAGGTGAGATCGGTTTTTGCATTTGTCTTGCCTACTCCCGCCTCACTATTGTTGTTCTAGTTGAACACTCCGGCTCTGCCCGGGGAGCTTTGGCCTGCAAACATTGTCGTCTGTATGTGTAGGAATGCTGCGTTGGCAAAAGACATTGCTCTACCCTTTCTCTCGCAGACTGTCAATGAACTTTAAAGTCTTTGATGAGATAGGGATAGATATGCTTGAGTTCTTGTCAAAGGACACCAGCTTGGAATACGCTCATCAGACGTTTCTAATGGGATTTACCCACAATAGATATATGTACATTGCAGCATGCATATTTCACTTGGAATACACTCATAAGACGGTTTTAATGCAATTTGCACACAATAGATATATGTACATTGCAACCTTCAGACTTGGAATATGTTCATAAGAAACATCCTGGAAGTCTGGGAATGCACTTTGTGCCCACTTTTGGCCTCTAGCGGCCTCTGGGGCTGCAAACCAGCTGCTAACCTGCCCCTGATCCAGGAGAGTGTCCATACAAATTTTCATAATTATAGGCAAAGCGGTGTTGCCGCCTATTCCGCTTACACACACATACATTCTCATTTATTATGTTAGATGATTGTCCTCTACATACTACATTTTTCCCTTAGCGTCTTTCCCCTCTTTGACAATTAAGACTTTGTAACAGTGTACAAGATGACCTGTTTTATTTTGATATGAAGTACTTGATACTTGATATGAACAACTTGGATATTAGGAACATGCTATAGATAGTACGTAGATAAGTCATACTATGTGAAAAGATGGTAGGCACATGCTGCGTAATTCTTTACCTGAGTAAGTGTGACTATCAGCCTTTCTAAGGCAATGTGACTATCAGCCTTTAAATCCAAGCCAAGACGATAAGCAAGGCTGTATCATGTGACCTCTTCTTAGCGATGTGACCCTAAATTGATTCAACTGTTAGTAATATGAAAAAGAAAGCAGTGTGATGGCTCGCTTTCATCATGTCAGAAACAAAAAATTTAAAAGTGTTAAAGGGTATAAGACACTTGCTCTCAGTAGCAATGGAAGGAACATTTGAGACTTATAGGCTTCATGCAAAAGGTGTTTTTCTTATCTTTAAAATTCGTGTTCCACGTCTTGAGTTAGGCTATTGTCATAAATGGACATATGCATCATGAAACCAATTCTTACGCTTGTGTATCTCAAACCTTTTTTGCAGCGGAGGAATAAAAAGATCGTGGGAAGGTGTACCAAGACGATTTTATAAGCCAGGACAAGCTTCTTTCCGTTGCGCATGCGTTCGGAAAGGATTACTTGATGATGGAAGAATAAGCAAGTACCCCGGGTGCAGTGAAAAGGCAGTAACCTGTCGCCTTGGTGACTAAGAGCTGGTATGCCTGATGGTAAGACGGAGACCTTTTGAAGCCCATACATGGAAGAAAATGGCATTTATCATCCTCGTACTGTGTTCAGCTCTAGTTTCTTCATCAAGTTGGGAGACTTTTGTTAAGTGAATTTACTTACCGTCTGAATTTACGGAAGGTGTGGAAGTTGCACGATAATGATACAAAGCTAATCCAGTGGTACAAGAGCGGCAACTGCTAGCGGATGCTGCGCCAAAGAATAAAACATTAACTACACATCACACACACTAATGGATGGTACCATGTCGCCTCTGGACCAAAATGGTAAAGACCTGGGAATGTAATTGAATGGCCCGCCGTACTTTAAAAGGTCCATTTTGAGAAGATGCGGTAAGCGTTGCCATTGATGGTGGCATGGGAAATCAGTTGTGGCGAAAGACGTGAGAATGCAGGTCATTAACATTTCACCAAAAATAATTTGCAAGGCTACCACTCAGATTGCCTGGCTCTAAATCTAAACAATGTGTACTTTCTCCTGGCATTTGTCGTACTAAAAAAGCTTGGCTTTTGCATTTCAACTTTCAATAGAAACCCGAACCTTGATTATCCGTCAACTGTCCGTATTGCTGACCACAAGAAACTTGAATTTGAAACCATGATGGCTCTCAAATATATCTATATATTCAGTAATTTGTTGTTAAGCCCTGAACATCCTGTTTCCTGAATTCTGGCCAAAGCCTGGACGTAGGAATTCTGACCAAATGGCGACTCTGACATGCCATCCTCAGTTTGATCATTGTCAAGAAGAACACGTCAGCTAATGTTTGAGATGTGTGCACATATGGAGCTGTGAAATGATACATACCAGAATGGTGTATATCTTTTTAACGTATTTTTAAGTTATGGAAAAGTTGGTATACATTTAAGTTTCCATTTTCCCAAAGAACGATTTTTAGTAAACATTATAATTATTTAGGTGCCTCCGAGGAGAATCTCTGCCATAGTCTTTTTTGTTTCCGGAATAATTACTTGGGTCAAGTTCGATTAAGATTTTAATGTTGTGTAATCCTAACTCTTGTTCTTCTGTTGTTCTATATGACCCTATGCGGAAAAATAGTGTGACGTCACGATTTTGAAAATGTTTGAATTATGGGAAAGAACCTCAATTTTCAGGTTGCCCTATTAGTCAGAACGTCAATGGCCAAAATTGAGAGTGTTGCCCGTTCCCAATAGCGAGATATCAGCTTTCAAAGTTTTAAATCTCTCTAACTAAATTATTTGATGGTGGATCCTAACTTTAGGACCCAAAGAATTTTAACAGAGTTTTGACCATAGGCTTTTCAAATTCAAACTCCTCTACTTTAAACATTATATACACTGCAGAACTGTTATTTCAGGAAACAGCCTATTCCACGGCTCCCTTTAGATATCTGGAGTTTAATCGTACTATTTCCAAAAATTTGTTATTTGTGACGTCATCACTTTCCCTCCGCATTGGTCTTGGACATGTTCTCTACCTCCCAGGAAGCGTACAGAGGATTATCTTGGGGCCCTTCATACTCTCTCCTGGCATATTATTGACCATTTATGCAAATCTATCCTTTGTTATTGCTCTGTTATATGTTTTTCTTGTGGTTCTTCTTCCATTGTATTAGAAACTTGTATCAAGCGGCCTAATTCAGAATTTTGCGAGCTACATGTCATGTTACAAGTTCAGATGATTTGATAAACGTTGGGTTATTGATAATTTTCAGCGACGCCTTCCGCCCCACCATCTTCTCTACTCGGAACATTGGTTCCCAATTCTCCAAGATCCTGTTTGTATGTATCAATTGTCGGCCGATGTTGCACTTTTGGAATCAACATGAAGACTAAAATATTCTGCTTTGTCTCCCAAACATCAAACAAAAAGTCCCGTTATTCATGAAACGCCGCCCTATTTGGCAACGCAGCTGACTACGTGCCATCCAATTTTTACACTGATTAACCAGAGATGGATCAACATTCTTTTTTGGAGTGGATGGGGGTGGGGGACTAGTCTCTTAAACACACTGGATTCAGCTTCTTCCGTCTCAAAGTGAGGTCAGTCGTTGGAGGCCATTTCAGTCCCCATCACACGAAGCTTATAAACAATGTTACATGATATGGTGGACCTTCCCACGCTATTTTAAATAATGTTAGCCAGTACTAGTAACTACACTTTTTCACTGTTGGAAACAATGGAGTGCTCGATCCAGTCTTTTTCAGAGATCAGTGGGAAGGGGGGACTGGGCCGACTCGAATTTTTTTGAAGCTTCGACCAGTAATAACCCCCAGTTTAAGGAATAATGGAAAAGGTTTTACCCGTATTTAATCACCATTCGTCCTTGTTATGAACGTTGCAGATTTTTAGGTGCTGCTTTAACTTTTTCATGTATGAAATTTTTTTATTTTACAAGAGGCTTAAAAACATCGCGTAACTGTCTGTTGCAGCTGCTTGTGGCTACACAGTAAGGTAATCACGTGAATGCCGCGTATAAAATATTTATGTTACTACTATCCATGTTTTTATTAGCATCTCTATTTCCCAGTATAATCGCATGATTTGCGAATATCGTTTAATCACAACACCCCAAGTTTGAGAAGTTTATGAAAATTCTTAACTACACGTCATATATACTCATTACAATTTAGTACGGAAGACTGTGTGTTAAAATCATAAGATTACATTTTAAATTGCAGGCGATATGCATTCTGAGGGTTGCGGATCGTTTATGAAAATGTTCTAGTGTGGCAGGATAGGCATAGGATGTGGTTTTTTAGGACAGTAAAGACTGTATAATCATCTATATTCATGTGTGGAAATTAATATAATCTTTCTTTTGAGAAATTTCAATATATATTTAATGCTGAGAGAAAGCATTCACAATTAGGTTTTTACAAATGTACCGTAGCTTCCCAATTGAGTCCCCTTCTGATGTGCAACGAAATTTTTCAAGAGTTTTTAGCACCCAGAGTCATAACTAGAAAAGATTTAATTTCCTCCTCCTAGAGAATGATTGTAGGAAGAAAACTTGCTTGTATATATTTTTTTGTATTAGCATCTCAACAGAACGTCCTTGCTATTTCACATTTGCTGTCGTTTTCTTTCGGATGTTAATGGATTCGAACATCTTCTCTCAATGTGGTCCAATGCAAAATCATCTAACTATTTCACAACCTTACTACAGTAAAGTGTACCTGTCTCATATCACCAGTTATGTCAATGCATGTATGACATTAATAGGAAAACTCAGTGGATTCTTGTAAAAATTTCGATAATGACCCAGGCCCATGGCGTACTATATTACGTAATATAGTAGGCCATGCCCAGGCCCCATTAAGTGCCCCACTCCATTAGTCTTTCAGCTTTTAACTCAAATGCTTATCGAAGATCCAGGGCTCTTAACACGGAAAGTGCGGTGTAGATCGATCCTTCACTGAAATTTTGTATGAAAGTAGTGACTTCATGTAATTTCGCTCGTTACGATTTCTACTTCATTTGAGCCTAAAATAATCGGTTTGTAGTGAAACATTTAATGTATTTTCCTCAACGTCACTGTTGAATTATGTCATCGAGGGAGAAGAGTGCATACGTACGTGAACCCTTGAAATTAGATATTCGTTTACTGTATAGTAGCTCACATTAGTTTTTTGACATAATTAGTGAATACAGTACCCTTCATATCTCCAAGTGACGATGAAACTTACTGTGCTTTAGTAACTGGGGAATAAAAAGCAGCAGATTATGGTGAGTCTGTCCAAAAAGGGCCCGTGGAGATGATTTAGATAACTGTAGATACGATGTAAAGAATACAGAATAGTGTTACCCATTTTGACTAGGGTTGGCAAGGCACGGCGTTGAGCCACTGTAGCGAGGAACTAATCTGGCAAGCCTACGTCCATTCATAATAACGCGACTCGGAACATTTGGCTATCTACCAATTTACGCCCCCTGCTCTCTAACGTAGGGTATGGGACTGTCTTTCCCTTTAGTTTAGAATTGAATTCGGGTAATTTTCGTCCATATTATAGATGTGTCGTTTCCTAACTTGAAAGGGAGACCGGTAATTCACATAAGTATGATTTCTTGTACAAGAAAAAGACGCAGTTCCCTGTTTATTAGACATTGGAGTTATTTCTTTTCTTAAAGAGACGTCACATTGTACGTTATTCATGAAAGGTGAGTGTTCCTGCACAGAATGAGGATATGTCTTAACTTCGCCGAAACTTCATCGATAACGTTATAAGGACAGGAAGTAATCCTGCACGCTAGTTTTCGAATCAAAGATAAGGAGAATGAGGATAAACCAGAATTAAAGGAGAATCTCAGAGGCACCAAAAAATTTGCACGGAAATATTCTCGCACAAATTTAAAATGTTGTCGCCGAAATTTTCGCGAACAACACTGAGGAATACTTTCATATGTTCACTGATTTGTAGGTCAGATCTTCTGCAGTGGACATTGATTGCTACCTATTTTAGTCGCCATTGGCTTTAGCAGTAGAACTTTCGACTGGAGCCTTTAAATTTGGAAATGCAGAATCAATAACTGATTCCGATGGATAGAATTCGATATTGACCAGCTATTTCGGCACTTTTCATCATTGAATATCGGTGAAAGGAGTGGGGATTTCGTCACGTTGAATTCAGTTCCACGTTTTCAGAATAAAGCAGGTTCCATAAATGCCGTCGTGCAAAACCATGTTCGTATTTAACTCTCATTGGTATCGATAGTGAGCCCGTAGCTGCAATGTTCTGAGCGATACAACGCATGTTATTTTAGAAGCTGACCAGCGTCACCCTAGGGGTGTTTATACTGAATCGCAATCATTGCGATTCATCTTTGTAAGTGGTAAGACCCAAGTGCATCTAGAGTGTTGCACAGGTGTATTTGGAACGATTTTTTTTATTAGTTACAAGTAACACCTACCTTGTGTAAAGATAAGCAAGAACATTTTTACATCGACTTAAATTTTGCATTATTACTGTTCTAATTCAAGCTGATGTACTTGATTTTACGGTTGTCTGTAAATATATCTACAGTAACGTAAGTGATTGATTATGTACTGACTCGATCAAGTGGGAAGATTGGACCGCAAAATTCATCTCCTTTGGTGTCGAGATGTGAAGTCAACCTATATGAAATTTCGCAGTCCTAGAGAAGTTTTTATGGCGGCATTGCGGCCCTGCCGGCACTGTGAAGTCGGCAAATTTTTATTTTAACTGATATCTATATCTTCAGAGGTGGACAAAAAATCTCATTTCCTAACTGCTTGTGCACTTGCTTACTATCCAGTGTCTACCAGTGGATATGATTTATTTTCAAATCAATGTGGTCTCCTCGATTATGGACATCCTCATCCTGTGCCACGCTTTAACCAGTGCTCGTCTCTCTTAAACGAAGTTTTATTTATTGGTAGACGTTGGGGTGGGTAGAAAATAGGCATTTTCATCGAAGTCATAAATAGCCTTACAACGGACAGTGGGTCATTTAAATGTGGATATTACATGATCCTTTCGTATTCTGACCGCGACAATTCCAAGGTAATTAACTAGCAGTCCAATGATGCGTTTGGGAACGGTGATGTTTATCCTTATACAGGGGTAACTCGAGCTGCCTCAAATAGCGCAGGTGCCAGAATAGCAGTTCGAGTGAATATCAGTCTTCTGTCTCGGACGCTAGTTCTCGTTTATGTTATAAATTGAGATAATGTGCCGGTTCCAGCATTCAATCAATCAGGCCGATGAATAAGCGCCGTTTTCGTTACAATTTAACGGTCGAAACATTTGCCCCGCAACTTATATTCCTACGCCTGCCCCCATCCGTTACCTGAAAAAGGTTGTGGAAGTTGTCTTCTACGATTATTACGACAACATTAAAGTTCTTTGTTGACTTCAGACATGCGCTTTGACGGAAAACCCGAGGAATATTCGCCAACAGAACTGAACTTCGTAAGATGATTTGTTACATGTATGCAGTTGGTTTTGTAAATGTTTTCTGTCTATCTTTCTTTCATAGATGTTGTCATATTATAATGTTACGTATGAACCTTAAAAAGTCGTGATTAAAATGGATAAAGAAGATACATGATTGTAGTACTAGTTCGTTTACCATCATCCTAACAAAGACTGCCCATGTATGCCTTACTGCGTCCGTTTCTGGCTGAATTGTCATCTCACGATGATAGTTTTACTTGAGTTAATTAGTTACTGGACGCATCAATGACACAATCTCTATCTCATTAAAGTTCTATCTCCTGTTTAACGACAATAATACACATGTGGACTATGCCAAAAACTTAACTGAATGACACTGAGTAACGAAAACAAGATTCCATACTTTAAAAGCATCATACCGCTATCAATATAGATAGCAGCACTTATCACTGTCAATACTACCCCACACTCTCCTATGTCACAGTCTCTATGAAGCAAACTCTTCCCACATATAAAACCATCTACACTGATCGACATTATGGTATCTTAGTTTTCTTCGTGTACCTCCACTGCTTCCTTGTCATCTGTTGATGTTTCCCCATTCTCAACATTATCCATTGAAGCATCCTCAATAACTCTAGGTGGAGACTTTGATTTGGATCTTGACTTCGATCTTGACTTCGACCTAGACCTTGATCTAGATCTCGACCTTGACTTTGATCTCGATTTCGACCTGGATTTCGATCTGGATTTCGATCTGGACTTGGATCTTGATTTCGATCTAGACTTCGACCTAGACTTCGATTTTGATTTGGATCGCGATTTTGATCTTGATCTTGACTTTTTTGGTACTGGTGAGTGGGTTTTGGACCTTGAGCGTGAGCGTGACCTTGACCTGGATCGAGAACGTGTTCTCCGCCGTGAGCGCGAACGTGATCGCGAACGTGAATAAGAGCGACTTCGCCTTCCCCTAGCAAAAACAAATTAGCTGTCGTTAGAACCCCTAAAAAGTGAGATGAATAACACAAAGCATTCCCTAGCAGTTAGTATACGAGATAAAATCTCAACAAAAGACTACTTTTAATTCCGTCTTGTAGGCAACTTGTGTAGCATATTTTGATAGCCTTCTGGCACGAAGCTGCACGAAAAGTAACATAATGACCCACCTACACATTGACTAAATTGCACAATTAAGACACAATTACCGGATCAAATTAAGATTTTACTTCCTTATATGTTGCAAGTATTGCACAAAGTAATTAAATGCAATAGAGGACAAAAATAGATGCTGTTGATATTCACCCCACAATTATCTATGATACATAGCAAGCCATAGGTTTTACGTTTACCTTGATCTGCTTCTAGACCGTGATCTTGAGCGTCCTGACTCCTGGACAAAGCACAAATGGAATAAATCAGAAAGGATGTAAAAACTCCATTCAGATATATATCAAAAGATTAAGGCATGTAATGTAGAGCGGGATTATTTAGCTTCTAAAATTTTTGACACTGTCCTAAAACATTTTGACGACTCGGTGTTCTTGGTCTGCACCAAATAACGGCCTGTTAATTCCTTTTCTGTCACGCTTTCCATCAGCAAACCACCCCCTGTCGAAAACAATAGAGCTACTATCTATTTGTGGATAAAAGTGTAGCACTTGCACCTTGATCTTATGCAACGATTGTGCATAATCCTTCCTAACGCAACAGCAAAGCATCTTTTAACAAACCCCTACGCAACCGCCTATTTTCTTCGGGGGTGTACATTTTATTTCCATATGAAAAGGGGACGTAAATATAAAAAAAACATTTGTATTCTATTTTTTAATTTCCCATACTGATGCAGTAAGTAGTAGGTGAACTTTACAAACATAATTATACTACATTTAAAACAATGGAATTCATAAAGTTTGCTCCGACTAGCTAGCTTTGAAGACACGGGGTACGGCTGGCAATGTGCTTATTTTTCTTTTCTTTAAAACATCTTAGGTAAGCCCGCTGGCGATTCTGTTACTTGTGGAATGGGAAAGCTTCTCTCGGGGTCAACACAGTTACCAAAAATATATGCTTAACTACATAATTCCATCTATCTCACTGATCATTGGATCCTTTGATCCTCGTTTGCGTTTGCAAAACTCTGATTTTTTGCCGGTTAATCAGTGAAAAATAAAAATTGTAGGCGCTTTCTAAACTTTTACAACAAGGAAATTAAAGTCTTCAAGAAGCTTGAAGAGTTGTACTCCATTGAATAGGGTAAACAAGAAATACTAAAAACTAGAGCCTTAAGAACTGAGTAACACACACAGAAATACGGAACCAGAAATGCTATATCGAGCGAATAACTTGAATTTAGGGACTCTCGGCACAGAAATTGAATCCCGCTTAGTAAAAGGGTTTAATCGCATCTGACTGAGCCCAGGTCAAAACGGCAACTGGCTATCACCATTTCCATGTTTTACCATCTGCTAATATTAATTGGTGATAACGCAAGGTAGCGAGGCGAGTCCTTCTATAGTACCCACTTCACACAAGAGCTTTAATAAAGAAGGCTATTTCAAAAATTGAGCAAAATGTAAGTCTTTCTCTCACATACATATTGGTATGGTCTTCAGACAAATAAACGAGCAAGCGATAGACAATTACTTCCCGGATTCCCTAACATACTATTATAAAACCCTTGTTTTCAATGACAGTCAACAAAATTTGAAGACATTAATCCTTTCAACGACAAAGCGTTCGAGCCAAAGTACATTAGAAAACCTGAGGATTGCTGATAAAATCTACTTGTAAGAAAATTTTCGAATTTTCAATGACAACTGTTAGAAAATCCAAACCAATTAACTTCCTGTTGCGTCGAATGTAGTCACAGCTCAAACGACTAGGTGCCTTTACAAGTCTACCTAAATACAACGCTACGATATAAATATCAAATGGTGTATTCTTGAGGGCTTACATCATACATCCGAATTTTCTTGCCGTTCAGCTCTGTTCCGTCGAGCTTACGTAAAGCATTCTTCATGTCGTCGTATGAGGCGAAGCAAATAACTCTGCAACGTAAAGACACCATGTCAAGGAAAATACACAATAAAGCAAACAAAATAACACTTTAAGAGGTATCAATGTTTTGGAGAACTGCATGTGATGTCTTCACTAAAATAAAGATTTTTGCTGGATCATTGTAAACGATCATCCATAGAGTACGTGAAGTGGAGGGGATCTCCTGACTAGTTTGATCATCCTGGTTATATACGCATAATACACATCTCACTTCTATGCTATTCAAAATCTGTCACATTTTCATAATTTGTCGACTCCCTGAGCACTACAGAACATGTAAGCATTCTTCTTTCACTGCATTCCCAGTCAGTACCAGATGTACAGTGAAAGGAATACGTGGATACAGCTGAATGCATATGGGGTGTACCAATAGAAGCACAGTCCAAAGAGAGATCATTGTGTATTAGTATTTTGTGGCTGGCCTCTGAATATATGTCAAGTGCATGAATAATCGAAATGAAATGGACGTAAAAGGCAAATTAAACAAATAAAACATGAAATATAATTCAAGAATTGCTGCAAGCAATAATCATTAATTCTCTCTCGGTAACAATCTTGAAAAGAAATCCTGATCGACAAATCTATGGAGGAAAGCGGTAAAGAACACCTTAATTTGATTCAACTTTGAGTGCTACTTACTTTGCTCACAGTGTTCTAGCCTAAAAAACTTCCCCAATAATGCAGGTGATTTGTAAGGGACTGTTAATGGGATTTGCAAAGGACCGAGTATGCAAGCTCATTTTCTACAATTTTTTATTCCCACCCCCCCCCCCCCCCCCCCCCCCCCTTTCCCTCTTTTCTCTTTCTCCCACCGCCCCCGGCCGTGTCA
>JAAAKL020013033.1:0-12685 GCA_010016065.2 Carybdea cf. marsupialis auct. non (Linnaeus, 1758)
TGTGTTTTGTTTTTTGGGAAAAACAGGGGGTCCGGGTAGAGAGAGGGGGGGGGGGGGGGTGGGGGCGCGGGGGTCCCCCCCCCCCCCCCGGGGGGGGGGGGGGGGGGGGGGGATAATCGGCAAGGTTACGTTAAGTGCTTAAGTGTTAACAACTATGCTTAGATTGGTAAACGTTTATTAGCATGGGCCCGGAATGCCCCCTTTGGTTGCGGGCCTGTGGCTCAGTTTAGACTTGCATGTCAATCCAAAGTCCTTTTTGAACGGATCAATCAGCAAAGGAAAAGAGCATTATGGCGCCCTCCAATCTCCATTTTCACCTGTACTTAGTCTACTTTCTAAACGAAGCTAATGGACAGTAAATAGTGTCACGAAAAAAAGGCAATGAGTAAAGAAGGTTGTTATATCAATAAACGTTTTGAGCCTTCTTTAGAAATATTACCAAGAGCTGAGTCATACAGCTTCGGTCTCATGATGATTAAGTAAGTCACTTATTTACTGTCTTTTAGACTTGGTGGTTTATGACGTCACAAGACGCCACTAAGACGTAAAGGTTTTAATTACGTACTCACAGAAAATCATCAAACCGCATGAGTCTCGAAATTGCATTTGTCATTGGTATTTAATATGAAAAGTACTTGTGTTTGAAATGATTACCATCAGTGTATAGGTGATTCATGACAAAATGGCAGTTTGCAGTACGGTCCATAAATCAAATAAACACGTAACAAGTACCAGTAATCGGATGGGTTTTACAAAGTTAAGGGTCTTTACCAGGAAAACAATTTGCACTATAAAGTGACGTAAGTAAAGAAAACAAGGAAGCGTGTGAGAATACGTCCTCAAAACTTGAGCATCAATCAAAATTTGTTCCAGTGATGCTTCATTCAAGTGCTTTGAAGATGAATTCGTCATATGGAAAAACATCTGTGATTAAAACATTGGCCTATAATACTTGTGATGAATACTATTGTTTTTGCCACAAAGAAATTGTATTTCTATGCTCTTAAAGTAATTGAACGGGTACAAGAACGCTGAATATATCTCAAGCGAACTGCCGCATGCAGAGAACAACTTTTAGATGATAGTTTTAGGGGAAGGAAGGATATAGGCTACATATTTCTTGTGCAACTTATATCAGAATGACTTTACTGTCCAAAGGCATCACAGTCTGTTATCCTTGCAACGAAACTAGTTTGAGACCAAAACCATTACTAACAGCTTGTTTTGTACGTCAGAGTAAAATGTCGTGTGATTCACTTACTTGCTGACTACATCGATTTTCATCGGATTCTTCTGCTGACAGTTTCCCATCCTCTTTGGTTAATTATTACTGCAAGTGATTCTGCTACTTTGTGACCGGAAGCTATTACAAGTTGGCCAACAATTTTTTTTTGTGATCTTGATGCACTTTTCGTACCGTGTATTGGATGCCATAGTAGGAGGTCACTTTAACGGTTCATCTTTTGTTCGGAAAGAGTGGCCTACAAATCGAATTCTTCTTTCTCAGGTGACACTAATAATCTTCTTTAATCTCCCGTACAAATGTACACTGGGAATGTGATCCTTTCAGGATACATTCAAAACAGCCCTGAGCATCTGGGTGAGGGGGTGGCATCCAGGGTGTTTTCTAGATTTTCTATCTTATCACCCGAAGGTGACTGCCTATTATTATTTGCCATTATATATCTTGCAAATAATTTCCCCTGATAATTCTACTAGCATTGCACATCAGGATAAAATGTAAGATCACATTTTGTGCAAAACATTCCACCCCACCCCACCCACCCTTGTTGATAAGTTACTCTCAGCAGTGTTGGGAGATGAATTCCTTACAGGCGTGACGGCAAACGGAACAGCACTGTACACGCACCCTGCGCTAATCATAGGGGCACATGACAAACCCCCGATGAGATACCGGTTGGCCGAGATCAGAGGTTCTTAACGGGGGCGATAGCAACCCCCATGAGGTACTGGCACTCCTCAAGGCACTGTTTGTAAGTAAATGAGTGGCAGGGGGCTTTACCAATCATAGGAGGTGGCAACAGTTGCAGCTAAAGCGTCATGTGTTTTGTGCTGTTTTGAAAGTAGTTTTCTTTAGAATTAGTGGTTTCGTTTCAGCAAATCCAAATGCGTTTAATGACACTTGAGAAAGTTGTGAAATCATCAAATGGCGGCAGGCTGCAAAAGGTTAATAGTCTCATAAGCTTTTGATTGGATAGCAAGTCTGTTTGTTATGAAGAGACCAAATTAATCCCAAATTCGGTTTAGCTACACTCTAAAAAGAACGTTCTTCTGTCTTGTTTCGATGTAATGCTTTTAACTATCTTAAAATAACCTAGTCATTTCTTATTGTTTTGTTTTCTCCTTCTTTTTTTCTTCATCTAATAATAACGTCCTATCATGACTTTGATGATTGTCAAATCCTAGCATTTCTGGTCCTAGTTTTTCTTAACATTTCCATTCTTTCGTCGGCAACAATCGGCTTAAACTCGATGTACAGGCTAGCTTCGTCTTCCTCTCTTTCCATTCCTCATTTACGCTATTACAAAATTTCGATTCCTCCCTCCAGCATCACACTATTTAAAAGCTCTAGCCGTCCCTTTCTTACAGATCTTAACAAATCTCCTCCTCTTCTGATCCCTCTTAAAACACCTTCATTTCAAACATCACCCTTCCTGGATATTGTTAGCGTTTTCTACAGAGTGGTACTCCTACAGTCTTCAATCGCCTTTTCAGCTCCTGTTAGGTCTTCCATCATTCAGTGCCACAAATGTGAAAGATCATGTTACGTTACAGTCAAGCAATCCTAGATTGATCGCAATGGGCATGTATTTGTACGTGATCTCGATTCTCAAAAGCATCTTTCATCGTTTCAACCAGTTTCATAATCTCAGCTTCTGTGTGAAGAGTCCCTAGATCCAACCATGCATTCTGTAGTTTTACAATAAATAGATCGCCCATTTCTGCCAATTTTTGTAACTACTTTTTCTAAGAGCTCTTAAAACAATTTAACGCTGTTATTAGCTTGTTACAAGATTTTGATATTGGTATTGGCATAACAATTTCTTGGATTTTGTTTAGTTCCTTTAGAATGTAGATGTTAAATAACCCTAAACAAGACACATCCCAACCTTATCCCGCGCTAAACTTTCCTCTCCTTACGTGTTTTATTTACATTTTGCATGAATGGTGTCTGCTCCAAATTTAGGTTTCGATGACACGAATGTCTTCCTCATATAAATTTAAGTATAACTAAATCCTTCTCATGTCCATCCTTGTCAAATGCACTACGAATTTCACCAGTGCATCTTCCTACATATCGTACATTCCTGTCACGAATCGGAATATCTCCTTCGTTATTTTTGTTTTCATTCTATTACTACTATTGTGCCGATTACTCTTAAGTCGATTTTTACCACATCGTTGACGAGACACATTATTCTATTCATCTCAAACTCTATTGTACCAGGTTTCTTCACAGATCTCTGAAGATGGATTTGCTAAGGTCGTCTCGAATTTCACTGAAGCCACTTTGTCATCCATGATACTGGTCGCCTATTCAATACCAAATATTGTTTCAGAGCCATAGCAATTTCTGTGACACTTTTGTTTCACCTTGCTGCATATTTTATGACATTCTAAACTATATATTCTTATATTAAATTTTCCTAGTTTGAATTACTGTAGCTATCTTTTCTAATAGGATCCTAGGCTCTTAATCATTCCTGTGGAGTAATGGCTTCCTACCTCTGTTGTCTCAGAATAACTCTCCTATGTACTCTGTCCATCGCTCTGATACTTCAACCTTTTCTACAATCAAAATCCCGTCATTTGACTTGACACAAGAAGGCCTTTTATAATAAGCAAAGGCCAGGAAGGAGACTACCTTCTCAAGAATTTTGTCCTTTTTCTTGTAACCCTCCACATGGACATGAGTTTCCTTGTTAACATTAGCCAATTTAGCCAACAATTAGCTAACTAGCGCCTATGTATAGTGTATACTACCAACAGTGTAGGGCCAAGTACCAGCTCCTACAAGGAAACAACCACCTCGAGTTTCTAAAACCAAAAACACTGCTAAGCAATGTAACTCTGCCATAGGGAAGCACTTGCTTGAAAACCCAGAATGTGCAAAATTGTATACGGATGACCGCTTCCGTATAGATCTGCTTTTCACTGAGCCGTTCTGGCATCCGTCCACATCAAAGCAAGAAAACTGTTGTTATGTAGACAAAACGAGTTCGTCTTTCCACTGAGCCTTTTCGGTTAACCAGTCAGTTCCACAGACTCTGATTGGTCAAAGCAACACCAATCTGGCAATCAGACGTCTGATTTGCTACTTTTAAATCACTTATAAGTTTCATTGATTTCTTTTCCATTTCAATTCTGACGATTTTGTACTCTGAGAGGTGTGAGACAAACAAATCTTCTCATCTCTAGTTTTAAATATCTAAATGGCATGAATGATTATAAAAGCATCTACACTTAAATACTGATTTAATAAATAGATTTGAGAGAAAAAAAATTCGAGTAAGAATAGATACTTTTGTTAAAATAGTAAGGGCTTTGATTGTTAATACGAAAAGATATGAAATCATTTAAAGGCCGTATGCTTGGAAAGAAAGGTCGACACAGGTTTCCAAAGGAAAGCGAGATGATGGAAGATGAGTTCCTTGCAGCCGTGCATTCTGATGCGTGCAGACCGATTAAGACAAAGTCTCCTCATGGTAGTCGGAATTATGTTACTTTTATAGATGATTATGCACGAAGCACGGGCATCTGTTTCATTTAGTAAGAAAGTGAAGATTTAAAAATGTCTAAGAAATGTCAACGTAGCAGAGAACCACACGGGAGGGAGTCGTGGAAGAGAGTTAACGTTTTGCTTTCCGATAATGCAACAGAATTTTACATATGTCTATGGGTCAGCTCCTTAGGTAGAAAGATATGTAGAGGCAGTTGTCAGCCTATACTCAGCACATCAGAATGGAGTCAGTGAATGAAAGAAGCGAACTCTACTTGACCATGCATGCGCTATGCTCCACTTTGCAGGCCTTTCAGATGACTATGGAACAGAAGGAGTAAAAATGCTGTTTATGGGCTGAGATCATCGAGTACAGTACCTGATCGTGGCAAGGTCCCTAGCGAAGGGCTTTACGGTCGCATGTCAAGTGTAAACAATAACTGCATTATGGTTGCGATTGTTTTGTTCAGGTATCCAAGGAGAAGAGTATAAAATTGGACCCGACAAACGTTTGTCGGTTACACTAGTGAGATTATATGCTACTGAGTATTCAACACATTAACGAGACGAGTTCTCCTTAGTAGAGATTTGAGATTTGTAGTGGAAAAATTCAGTGTGTGAGAGTAAAACACATTGACATTGTGGAGAATGAAATTTTGCAAGAAAGTGAGTTGCAACAGGAAGCAGAAAACAACGATCGGAGAGTTGAAAGTAGTAAGTTTATTTGACAGGATGAAGACATTCTTGAGAGGAAAGATGGAAACGTACAAGTTGAGCGCAAAGGGGAGCCTAGGATTAGGCGTTCTGTAAGGTAATCAAGCGAGTCTGTACGTTACGGAGAGTGAATAGGATACGAAGTGATCGGAGACGTACTTTTAATAGAGGTGAAATCTTTGAAGGAACCTAGGATTTACGGAGACGTAGAGATCGGAAAAAGTGGAAATAGGCTATGAACAGTGAGTTCAAGTTACTAGTCAAAAGAAGACTTGAAGTTCGGTTGAGATAGGTCTACAGGATCAAATGTAATGCTGAAGGGAATGTAGATAGGTATAAGGTTTGTTGGTGTTACAGAACAATAAAACTGCACGAAATAGAGAAAGCTTAGCCGTTCTCGAATCCGTTCATATAAAACAAGGAAACAGTTGCCATGTAGACAAAGAGAATTTCTTTTTCATAGGGCCTTTTCAGTTAACCATTCAGTTCCATTCAGATTGGTCACTGATTGATCAAAACAGCACCAACCTGGCAGTCTGATTGGCTACATGTAAAACACAGTTGTATATAAGTTTCATTGATTTCTTCTCAATTTCAATTCTGACGATTTTATACTTTAAGGAGTGTCAGAAGAAAAAAAAGCTTTCAGTACTAAAATGTTTTCGCTATTTCGTGCAGTTTTATAGGTATAAGACTAGGCTAGCGGCAGAAGGCTACTCGCAGAAACAAGGAGCAGATTGTGGTGAAGAGTTTTGGCCTGTGATCGATAGATGCATGTCAAGAATATCGGTTTTGGCAATTTGAAATGACTTAGATGTGGATTTACATCAAGTGGACATTAAAACAACCTTTTTAAACGGTCAGTTAAACAGAGATATATTATCTAGACAGCCTAAGACTTTTGAGGAGAGAGGTAGAACGCATTAAAGCATTTGGGGTATAATCCTGTTAGAGGGCATTTATGGCTTAAAGCACACATTCTCGTTGCTGGTATTGAACTACCGACAACGTTTTGAGAGAAGAGGACTACACCTCATGTGCTCGTGTGATGCTTTTATGGATCTAAAGCGTACAGGGATAGCACATAGCACACACATGTTTGGAGAGGAAAAGAAGAAGTTAAAGCAACACTTTGAGACAGCAGATATGGCCGAACCGATGCTTTTCTCAGGTATTCAAATCGTACGAGAGAGACAAAGATGTATTTGTCGAAGTTGAGTTACCAAAAATCTGTTCTAGGAATTTTTGGAATGGAATGGCAATAATACAGCATACCGGTTGGACCCTTTATAGAAACAAAGGTAATCAAGTTGATATTAAACGACACCAATCAGCTGTTTGAGCTTTAACATGTACTCTCTATACAGCAAGGACCAGCGTCGCAGCAGTGCCGTTTTATGGGGAGACCTACAGGGCCATAGCCCTAGGTCCTGCACTTCCAGGGAGACCCGCTCTTCAATTCTACGAAAATAACTGTCCATATTAACTGAAGTAAGTGAAAACTTGAAACTGTATCCACTGAACGGAATACTACTACGTGTCTCCAGTCTCTCCAGAACGACCGTAGTACGATCATGTCTGAACTGCCTAGCAATGCATTTTTGCAAGGCCCCGTACCCTTCCAAACCGCCCCTGCGTAGCAGCAGCTTTAAGTGTCGTGTGTAAGTTTAGCGGGAACCCCAGTGAGGGGTACTAGAAAAACATAAAGATAATTTTCAGATATATTCTTGGTACATCAGAATTTGGTTTAGTGTCTAAGGTTAATAGCAGCAGTGATGTTAGTTGGACAGGTTACGTTGATTTGGATAGTTGCGGAAATTATGCTAAAAATGCCAGTCTGATTATTTGTTCTTTTTGAGTTGTGGTTTAGTTTTCTGAGCATGCAAGAGACGGCCGAACATGGCGTTATCATCGAACGAAGCTAAGTAGATGGGAGCAACAAGCGCAGTGGAAGAAGCAATCTGTCTTCGAAATCTCTTTACAGATGCAAATTTTAAACAGATTGACCTAATTTCTATCTTATCAGATAACTGATGCTGTATTGCTTTGTCTAGGAATACTGTGTATTGCAGTAGAACAAAGGACATTCCTAACGCAGTTGAGTTAGGCTTTGTTAAAGTTGGAGTATTGCCTGACAAATTTAATTGCAGGTGACATTATGATGAAACCACTTTCAAAGAATCTATTTGATAAAATTCAGAAATCAGATGTAGGTAGAGAAGGTTGTTTTGGCAATGAAACAACGTTCCCATTGTCGAGTGGAAGTGTTGGAAGTATACTACAATGCATAAGTTTTAACAGCTGACCTACATAACATACGTGTGCGTCAGATACTGTAATTAGGTGTACTCTTCCTGCGGCATGACAAGACAGCCAAGTGAGAACATTGCGTATCATATAGTTCACCTGTAAGTAGAAATATTTTGGTCTATGTACATTGCTCAGTTGATTTAGTTGTTCAGTTTTGATCGGAGTGATAAGGAAGCAATGGAAACTGATACCTAACTGTGTTTGAAAAGTAGCCAATCATAACTCGAACTTTCAGATTCGTGTTATTTTGACCAATCTGTGTCCGTGGAGGTGAGTGTTGAACCGAAAAGGCCCAATGACAAGACAAATTCTGCTTTGATGTGGACGGATTCCAGAACGGCTAAGTGAAAGGCAGACCTGGATATACATATTATAAGGAAGCGGTGATCCTTATACAATTTCACACAATCTTGGTTATCAAGCAAGTGCTGTCCTATCTCAGAGTCACATTGCTCAGCAGTGCTTTTGGCTTTAGAAACCCGAGGTGGTTGTTTCCTTTTATGAGTAGATACTTGGCGAATACTGGGCGGAACATGCTGCTTAATTCTCTCAATCAACCTCAAAGTCGTGTGGATATAGTGCCACACACTGGCAAGAAAATGAGTAGACGACAATGCTGCACTTTGTGGAAGGCACGTGGACTCGTGGTTAGTGAAATGTACAAAGATAGCGGTCCTACATAAATTAAGAAACTATCAGTACGTACAGTGTTTATGGAAGTATGGATTTATCCAACAAGAAGAAAAATGACGCACTGATAGCACATCTGTATACAAAATGGCAATGTTTTACAACCACTGTGGCATCTCACTTCAGCCATTCGCTCGGAAGAGCCTTGCTCGCTTGATTGCTGAAACGACTTATATTGCTCCTTGAGAAGCGAAGTGATGACTTGCTGGCATCACTTTCAATTTCTGAGGATCACTGTGGTTTTGCAGGGGGTCGTGGTACACGCTACATGATATTTGCTACTGGCAATTTCAAGAACGAGGGAGCAATACAGCAGCCTTGACACGTGTATCCACGTCTGACACTGTCGGGCAAGAGAGGCTGTGGACGGTAACGGGGTAACATAGTTGTTCTGAGAAATTGATCATAACCGTGCAGCAAACCCAAGACGGTATGCAAGCGATGTTAATAGACAATGGTGAAACTGTAGAAGACTTTGCTTAAACAAATTGAGTACAGCAAGGCTGTATCATATCTTCTATCCTGTTTAGTATGATATTATCAGCGATGTTTATTCACGTATTCAACCAAGAGGATAAATGGTGCACTAGCCTTAAGTACAGAACTGGTGTAATACTGTTGAATACTAGAAGTTCTTTGTGTCTTGAATGCCATCAATGAAGAGGAAATTTAGTACATCATAGACATTTGCAGCAGCTTGCAACGGTTATGGACTAATCATCAACACAAAAAGTTCAATAGTTCTCCAACAGCCATCACCACATGACACTTGTACACTAATCCAAAATCACAGTGGATGGTCAGTTACTTCCTGTAGTTTACCTACTCGGGTAGCATGCCATCTCGAAAAGTAAATGTCGATAATGAGATTCATGGCAGGTATTGGAAATCCAGTTTTGCTTTTGGAAACTGAAATAGAAGAGTCATAAAATCACGGAATATGACGCTACGGTTGGCATCACCACGTTATTGTATGAATGTGAAGCATGGGTGGAATACAGTCGCTATGCTAAGAGGCGTAACTGCTTTCATTTAACATGTCTCCCTAAAAGCCCCAGAGTCAGGTGGCAAAACTACAAACACTGAATTTCTTAAGATGACAAATCTCTCAAGCACTCAGGGTGCACCTTCCTGAACTTTATATGTCCCTAGAAATCATAGAATACCACGGCAGCTTATGTACCATGAACTGTGTGAAAGTAAGTCATCCTAAAGAAATCCCAAAACTCAGGTTCAAAGACTAGTTAAACGTCGCTTTGAAGGGTCTCAATATCGGCACTGACAAGTGCGGAATAGACTTACTGCCCAAGGGCTGGCGCCAAATTTTTCATCTTGGAACTGAGCTGTTTGAGGCTAAAAGGCTTTCTGAAGCATACGGAAAGTTAGCCAATAGAAGAGGCGAAATTTAACGTTAACATCCCAATAAACCTTAAATATAGAGCGCGTGGTTGTTGGAGTTGGAGTAATGCCATGGTCATACTTGCAGACTACTGACGAATATACGACAACTCAATTATACAGCAAGCAAACAATGCTACAAATACCTCGAGGTGCAAAAACAAATTCCAACTTGTTTTCGAGCGGTAATCATTTGGCTTCAATCTTAACGTATTTATTGGGATCGGATTTACATGCAGCCACTAGTAATGATAGCAGATCAGTCTATCTAGTCTGGTGTAGGCCTAAAACGAAATCAGATCCATAGCAGTTTTGGTTTCGGATACATCTAGGCCTCAATGGTGCGACAAGGCGACGGCAGTATGCACATTATGCCACAAAATAACGTGAACTTCATATTTGTTTTCTGTTAGTGATCCGTTAAGTTTTGAACGCGGAGCTTGAGAAGCCATACAGCAACGACAACAGGTAGCTCTCGGCTAGTTGTTATGACCTGTAATTCCGCCCACAATTATCTTGATCCCTCACCGCAGCGATCATAACAGTATTGTCTTGAAGAACGTTTACGGTTTCAAATTACCAGGAACAACGAAGTAGGGGTACCAACACTGAAAACTTAAGGATCAATAATGCTCCAAGAGAGAACGCTTAACTACAAGGAAGAGGATTTGCTCTCCTTATCAACAAAACATTTTCATACAAAGTTATGATCTGCTACAAAATTCATGACAACTTCAACAGCCTACAAAATCTAGTTAACAATTATACCTCAAACCATTCATGGCTTAGAACAATGACTCTGAACCTATAGTACTCTTCTTTTGGGAACTTAAACTCGTTAAGGAGTACATTCAACAGGAAATGTCATCTCAGTTTTCGCCACCTTTCCCACATTAAGCGGCTCGCGCCAAAAGGTTGGTGAAATAGTAACTATCAAGCGGGAGTTTGGGGTCGAGTTAATACACTGCGAAGCACTGATTCAGGGTCATTGACTTCCAATATAATAAGTATGTAATAGTATCAAAATATCTTATTCCTCAAATTTAGGCCTACTACACCCTGTTAGTAGAAGGACAACTTGTAAATACCCCATTCTATAAGAGCGTGAAAGAATGTTAATTATTGTTTGCGTAAATGAATATAAATAACAATATGAAAAATATGTAAATAAGGATAGTGTAAATAATATCACTCAAAGGCAAGGGTTTTCATGTGTTCCCTACGAATCCCCCAGCATACTTCTGAGACACTACCGAGCGATAATGGAAATGTGCGCGCACACGCCAAAAAGCCAACACGTGCTTCTCACTTTCAGGTACACAAGACGGGACGAGTGGGCATAATCGCAAGTACTCTCTACGAATTGCCCGACAATTCTTAAGACTAGTCGACAATATAGAGACAGCCCCCTCCCCCAACTTGTAAACAACATAAGCGACCAAAAATCGCTAGTGTTTAAGCACTCAAGAATGTATGAGCCCAAAGATTCAACAATTTTGAAAATAAGAGTTCTAGCCCACGTCTTAGTGCGATATGTAAACAATTAGAATCTTGCGTATTTTCATGTAAAACTAATATCAAAGTATTAAGAATAACTAGCCATTGCTGAAAACCGTGCAATGTCATCGACTAAAGTTGAATTTTGGAAAACAAAAAGGAACATGCAATGCCATAAAATGGGAATTATGGAACCCATGGAGAACAATTGAAGTTCAAAGTGTTGTTGGGAAGGTTAATGACAGTGTTTCACTGATAGAACATTACCATACGTTCAAATCACAGGGTCACTCGCTTTGGAGAATTCTATGAAATAAACTAATTTTATGGGAAGATAATGGTGATGGCTTTCAAAGGTGAGTAGCCTCAAGAGACACGAAAAAGGAATAAACTAATGCCTAAGTAGTAATAAGGGGTTGATAGCATCTTCACTAAGAGTCGAAATTTCACTCCTTCGATGTCTTAAGGTCATAGGAGAAAACAGTTTAAAGCGATATTCTTTACTCCAGGAAAGTTCAAATTTAGTTTGCAAGAAATGAGGTTCCGCAAGGTCTAATACTTTGATTTAATGATCACAGAATATGATGCCGATCCAGAAAATTTGGAAGCTTTGCCTGAACAACTAGTTCTTCTTCTTTCCTTAAGAGCATCAAGCAGGAACGATGGTTTAGCCATTTATGACCGTTTGCAGTTACGGATCCTGACGTCTTGGGAAACTGAGCCCCCTTTATCAAATCCTCCGCAGACATGGCTGTTGGAAGCTCTCGGGGTCACTGATGGCACCTCCTACGCCATTTGGTATCAAATCCAGAGGATGGTTAGCAAGGACGGTAGTGTGTCAGTTTCACTACGATACTCGGTCTCAGTGATTATCAAAAGGAAACAATGTGAAAACCCTTGGATTAGAGAAACGGATTACGTGAAACTCGCTTTTAAAAACAATACATTTCATAACATATTGGCCAAGTATGTATTGGCCAAGTATGTATGGCCTCTTCAAAGCAACCTTTCCATCCTGCATAACAAATAACATATTTAAATAGGGAATTTGAAAATCCAGTTACTTTTAATAAAATAAAATACAGCCCTACAAATGATACCTAGTGATGCCATCTAACAGTGTCTATGAAGCGTACAGGCAAATAACACAGATCGACGTATACTTTTAGATATGAACGTGAACATGTATGCATGTTTGAGGGAAATCTATCAAATAAAATGTAAATATATGCGTGCAAATGTATATAAATACACAAGTAGCTTTGCTAGTTACATAGCTAGGATTCAGTCTCAACGCTCTGTTCTGCACTGATGAGCCCACAAAGGGCGAAACAG
>JAAAKL020013034.1:0-12411 GCA_010016065.2 Carybdea cf. marsupialis auct. non (Linnaeus, 1758)
GTATTGACATCAGCACATTCACTGACATCAGCTCTTGCATCCATCTCAGGCCTTATGTATACTTCAACCCTTCTATAAAGCTAAGTTCTTCCACAGAGGTCTGCCTATGTATAGATCTCAGAGCTAGCAAAAGCTCAATATATGCATTTAACTCAGTTCCTCTTCAGACCTCAGCACTTGCAAAGTCCTAGAAATAGTCATCTGAGGCCCTTGCTACAAACGCCTCTTTATGCAGCCACAATCCCAAAGAAGTTAATTATCAATTATCAATGACTTACCCATCATTTCGTTTCCGGTCACTGTTAGGTGTCAATTGTGACTGAGAGCGCTTTGCAGCCGCTGAAGCTGTGGCTGTGGCTGTCGTTGCATTGGTTAGACTTTGAATAGTAAAATGGTGTGAGTTAGTCAAGTTAGCGTGACATGGTGTTAAACGAAGATCGGTGAGTTGCACCTGAACAATCGGTGCCCATATTCATGGGACTTGTTATTGGAGCATAGACGCTATCAATTTAACCTGACTCTTATTTTACTCTGATATCCCCTTACAATCATGCATAATTATGACACATAATCTCATATTAGTACCAATTCATCCTGATTACTTTATGAAATCGAGAAATGTAACCTAGTAAAAACCCAGTTATTGCATTAAAAGGGCGTTGTTATACAGAAGAACCATGTGGCAACAAAATCGAGTAGAAAACACCCCACTTAAAATTTGAAACGTCAAGATCAAAGGCTGCAGTTTACTGGATAGCTATAACTCAAACTTATACTAAGTACCTTTATCACTATCTTTAAGGTTTGTTTTACTTCCTTCTAGGCTTCTTAAAAATTTATTGATAAATTATTTTATAACTGGATTTACATAGGCAGCATAATCAAACATAACCATCTTTGAAACACACTCCCCTACCTTGATTACGTACCAAGCGAACAATTTCTACTCATCATTAGTGACCTTTAACTGCGTTTACATAGGCAGCATAATCAAACATAACCATCATTGAAACACACTCCCCTCCCTTGATTACATACCAAGTGAACCACTTCTATTCATGATTACTGACTTTTAATGTTAATTGCATATGAAACTATTAGTTTGATAACACTATTCAGCTGCTTCATACAAGACCAATTATTCAGGATAGCTACAAAACCTGATATAAATGTGGTTTTCCCTCAGTTACAAAAGTGAAATGTGCCTGTTTTCCATGACCCTACCCCTCTTAAATTGATGTATACTTCTCCGAGTATACCTGATTGTGGGATTTCAATGGGTGATGCTTGATGGCCTTATAAAGCTGCTGACATTAAGATAATGTGTCAAAAGTGTACTACTGAGTGCAATATATGATTATGCACATTAAGGCAAGCTTTCTCCAATTTGTGAGAGTTAAAAATACATCCTACCCAGTGCTATGCATAGCTGACTGACATAACACTGCCGCATTTTCCCCAAGTATCCATTTTGTCAAGCTAACTTTTAAAAAAAAATTGTGTGGTTTTGCCGAAATTTGTGAAACCCAGCAATTTTCCAAGTTCAGTAGAGTCTGTAGCTGCCCTGTTATTTAAGGAAGTTCTGATGAACTGGTATCTTTCATGAAATTCTTTACCTTGAGTCATTCACTATTCTTATCAGTCAAATTCATTGAGAACAGAGAAGAAGTTTCATTTTATCATATTATAACATATTCTTTCCCTCCTATCAACGTTTTCTATCTTCATACATAACTACAAAAAGTTACTATCATAGATTTCCAAAAGGTTTTTCATGACGCTATTTACGACTTTCTAAAGTTTTTCCCTTCCCATCTACCACATCACAAGTGAGACTACAATGACAAAGAAGTCTTCACATATCTTGCTAATGCCACCCTTGCTACTTCCACCTTGAGAAGCTTTCTGCTTGTCCTTCTGTTCAATACAAAAATGTACATCTGTGGTACGTACATCTTTGGAATGATATTGAGTTCTTTGCTCTACTTATTAAGCGGTTTTGAAACCACAATTGAGGATTTTGTACAGTAACTTATCTGTAACTATAAAAAAGGATACTATGGAGGGACGGGGGGATATAGTGTTCCCAAATCTCTTTACTTTTGCTTTGAAGCCTTACATTTCCAGAGCCACAGGAGTGCTTGTGAAGGGCACTCAATCCCTACACTAAATTTTATTTAATTTAAACACTGATTATCAACTCATCTTAAGCTACAAAAATGAAACTTCTTCATTGGTAATAAAAAAATGGTACAATTTTGGAACGCTAACCTTGTTGTGGTCAGCTCCACTATATTTTTTTTTTGATGACTTTGCAAAGTTTAGCTTACCGCTGCATCATCCCCTTTAATTTCTGGTTTTAGTCTAAATTCATCAAAGCACTCTATGACACTTGTAAATGCAAGGATGATCCATAATAGTTCTGGTACGGATCCATTTAGATCTTCACCCATGGAAAAAGGGTCTTGACTGTTTCAGGAAGCCTGCTCCAGCAACTTAAGTCTCTTGCCTTACATCAACACTGTATCAATCATTAAGTGTCAACATTGCTATTATATAAGTTAAATCATGATATGGTGATCATTCCCAAACATAATCTATGAACCAATTGTACACCAAAATCCATCTATACCAGACTCTTTAAGATAAGATAAAACAAAACATAAACAGAACAGAAGCATTTTCTTGATTTTAAGATATAAAATTCAAAGAAAACGAATATATGATGTTTAGTATTGTATATTTCGACAGCTACATATCGTGTCTTTCTCAACAAGTGATCACAAAAAGCAATGACTTTCTTCAACAATAAACAAAGGTTTGAAGGCCTCAAAGGAATGGCAATTATTTTCATGATATTTGTTTCTTTTGTCAGTCTTTAAACGTTCGTTCCCATAGTAAGGCACTTTGTTTATAAATGATAGTCATTGCTTTTTGTGATCACTTGTTGAGAAAGACACGATATGTAGCTGTCAAAAATATACAATATTAAACATCATATATTCGTTTTCTTTGAATTTTATATCTTAAAATCAAGAAAATGCTTCTATTCAATTTTTGTTTTGTTTTATTCAATTGTACACCCATAGGCCATTTTGCTACTGTCTTGTTTTCTTATGTGTGCTTTTCCTCAGAATCTCACATTGATGTTGATATCAATTTTGAACCATTGATGAATGTTTAAATGATGGGAGGATGTATTGTGCTGGTTTTGATATCTCTTAAATTAAATTTCTAAAGCTGAAATGTTGAGGATATGGTTTGATGCAGTGCTAGACAAAACACGGAGAGTCTAAGGTGTACTGGCCTTAAAATGTGAGCATCACTGCTCTAATAAAATGGGTCAATCAGTCAACAACTTGACTCCCAACTCACTGGACTAAAAATTAATAAACTATCTTTTAATCTGTTAGTCAAACTATCCCTACGTCACCCCTTCTGTTAACACATTGAATTTTTAGTAATTTGAAACTGATTTTAGTAAGTGGTTGTTTGTTAGCATTAATTCATATTTGATATTGTTTATTTTAGCTATGTCAAAGAGGACAGTCATCACATATCTGTGAGTTAATACTCTCAAACAACTTAAACTAGGTAGCTAGCTAGTTCTGGACCTTTGGTCTATAAAGGAGCAAACTGTATCATGATCTCCTGCTTACCTCTGTTGTGTGGTAACTCCACTCCAGTAAGCTCCCAAGACCACTGAAATCATTGCTAGGCACCAAATCACCACTAAGTTTGGGTCAAACGGTGGATCATGTGGGTGGTACATTTGCACATAGATGGGCATACCAAGGGTCTAAAAAGGAAGAAACCATTGTGAATACTGTAGGGGGTTCACCAGTTAACGGAAATTGTGGATGATTAACCGTGGGCTCGACACTGGACTTCATGCCCTGCACCTTTTATGCTACATAGGCAATACCAAGCCCTGCTATGTCCCTTACATTGTCAAGAAAGTGAGTCTTAAGTCTCCCGTTCTTTCTTTTGCAATAGGTTGCTTTAAGTAAGAGATCTTACCATCAATCCTTTTACCATGCACACCCCACATGTTTGGGTAAAGGAAACCAAAAGATAAATAGAATAGATGTTACAATAAATACTGAGGTAATAGCATAACAGGGGATGTTAGGGCGATCACCTGAGAGTCTAAAGTGTGTTGGGCAAAAAAGGTTTGAAAAAACTGCTCCACTTGAACGGGCCAACCAATCAATAACTTGACTCCTCCATCTCCTAATTAAAAAATTACTTATTATGTACACAATAATATGCTCTCCCTATTAGTATATAAAATCCTTGATCACTTGAAACTGATTCTAGCAAGTGGTAGAGTTAACTTAATTCAATTCTCAAATGAACAAAGCACATGTTATTCCTATAGTGAAAGTGTTATTCAAATCCTCCTCCTCCTTCTTCTTCTTCTTTTATTTATGTCAGCCCTTTTCCATCTGGCAACAGGTTACTGACAGCCTTTCTTTCCATGATTGGACCCCTTTTCACCACTTTTTCCGGTCCAAAGCATCTTCTTGGTGCAGACCAGCCCAACTACACTCCTTCAGAGTGACATCTTTCCAGTTTAGCTTTAGCCTTCCTCTAACACTTCTTCCTTCTACTTCAAACTCCAGAGCTCTTCTTTTGGCCTCACTACCATCTCTTCTCAAAAATTTGCCAAACACTAGCCACGTAAGAGCTTCATATAAGGATGACTTTACTTGCAAGCACCCAAAAGGAAGGCCCCCCAAAACGTTGGTCTGACCAACTAAGATGGGATACTAAGCTGCTGATACTGACAGCTGAAGGGATATGTCAAGACAGAGAGAAGTGGCAGGATTGCATCAGGAAGAATGTGGAGAGGCTTTCTGGAGTATGCAATTAAGTAAAGTAAGTCAGTGAATGTGGAGAGGCTCTCTGGAGTACACAATTAAGTCAAGTAAGTCAGTAAGTCAAAGGAAACTGGTAGTAATTTTCAATGACAGTTATAATCTTTGAGACCAAAACTGGGGGGGGCAATAACCCCTTGCCCCCCAGCTACAGCCCCATAGACTTGAACAGTACAAGATAGTATTAGTCATTAAATTACCTTGATGACGTCCCATGAGCTACTTAAGATCATCCCTACTGGAATATGTATCTGGTTGTATTGCGCACTTTCTCCCTTAGGGTAATCCTGTATGGACACAAGGGTATTAAGATAGATGGAGAAAATTAGTAGTGAACTAACATTTAAATACACAGGTTTCAAAACACATAAAAATTACTAAAACTGCAAATATATAATACAAGAAATCTTGAGAACAGATACAAAAAATTGTGCCAAAGCATGCTGTACAGATTTAAAAGAAATAAAAAGCAAACATGACTTAAAGGCAGCCGATAAAAATGAATCTCTTACTATCAAATGACCAGAAACTGGAGCAAGACACTGAGATTTTTCATTTAAACCTTGGGTGACTGAATCAGAGATAGATTGTTTCAAAAACTTTAACTTACATTTCCTGATGAGCTGATGATAATCAACTGTTTGGCACCAGCCTGGTAGGCTTTCTTTTCCTTTTCAAAATTGGAGCAGTTTCCCGGCTGGACAAATGCAGTGGCATTCCAAAATAGTTCATGGTAGCTTCCACATCCATCAGGGGGGTCTGGTGTCATCACCAAATAGCTTGGCTAGGAGAATATGAAAATGGATAACCTTAGCAAACATATGGAATGAATAGAGGTGGTTTTACCAGGGCTTATATAATCTACAGAATTAATATGTCCAAAACACAACCTTTAATGTTAAAGTCATTTGAACCAACGTACATGATATCAACTGCACAAAATGTCTTTTTCGGTCTCCTAAAGCAGAGAAAGATCAAGGTTACACATTTGCATTACATACTACATGGATCAGGTGATGTTGAAGCAAGTTCTATCATCTTCGTAAACTGCACCTAGAAGGAATTTGGCAGTCTCCCAAGTAAAGGGTGGGGTGTACAAAATACCCTGGCATACAGCACTCTGGCATACCCAATAATAATACAGTGCTTTGTTAGAATTGACTACAACAAACTCTAAAATAAACCAAGAGCATGTTATTCCTACACTGAAACATTCATCCAAGACATATCCACTGACATGAATTAAAATGGGTCCATTTGTCTTATGGTTTAAAATGAAATTGGAGTCTCTCTTGTAATGGTCTAAGAAGAGCCCAACCAACCTTTGATTTTATTTTAATGCAATATAGTTCTACACCCTTTAAATAATGGCACACGTCCACCCCAAAACAACGAATTTTGATCATGCAGGTCAGCTATGGCCAAGTTACAATCAAGAAATTCATTCAGCAAATTTTCTTGCCACATCCTCCTCAGCCTCTAAGAATGTCTGTTGCCATAAATGCTCATCCAAGCTATGGTGTTGATGAAAGTTATGGTTCTCTTTACTCACCCATATACTTTTCCCCCACCCTGTTCAAGGCCAAAGCCACTACTAGTAATGGTGGAAAGCAAGTGTTACTTTTCCTCTTTAGATGACAATCTATTCATGCTTGCAGTCCCCTCTCTGTCCTATCTCTCCAAACATAGTTTCACACTCCATGACAGCAGATTACAGAGCATAGTACCTCCTGGATGGTAGCAGGCAAGCTAAGGGTAGGTTTGAACTCACCAACCTTGGATTATGAGTCTGATACTCTACCACTATGCCACTACTGCGTTGTGCATAACCACCTCAAGTGCAATATCCTTAACAGTGATGGGAACTCCCTAAGACCTAGCTTTGCAAGGAAAGTGTTCAAAGACACTGTTTCGCAAACATAAAGTAGGTCAGACCACACACATGCCAAGAAGACTTTGTCACTCATCTAAGACATATGGCCTTGCCCCATGCCACACAACATCTGGCTATAATGGTGGTGTCACAGCCCCTGCAGCACATTGCATGTTGCCTTATGCGTAAAAGATCCAATAGAGAATATTCCACATCTATGTGTGCTCGGCCCTACTGTTCTCTAAAAAACACAGGATCAACCATTTTCCATCTCAAGACTAAGTCAGACATTGAACACACATCAAAAAAGCTTCTAAACAAAATCATGCAACACTGAGGAGCTTCTCATACCACTTTAACTTTTGGGTGCTATTTGTACCCATCCTTCTCTGCCGTTGAAAACTAGAGGAAGCTCAACCCAGCCTTTTTTGAGAGATCAGTGCTAGGCCCATATTGACTGGGTAAGGAAAGGTAAAAAGAACAAAGGAGCTTCAGCTGTAGTTTGTTGAAATGGAAAGAGCAGCCTTGCACATCTGTTTTTCACATCAGTTGTGGAAGGCATTTGGGTAGGAGGAACTAAATATGATGGGAGCTTTCACTCACAATATTCAAAGCTCATTTTCTGTGCAGAAATTATTTGCAAATTTTGCAGCCTGAGTTTTAAATCTAGTTCTTCACTGTCAAGGCAAGATTACACAAATCTTGACATCTAAAAATGATCTGTTTACCAATTGATGCAGGTTGTTGTGTTGAGCCAATGAGCTTGATGATATACTGTCCTACAAATGAGGCATTGCAAAATACCTTAAATAAAATTTCTATAAATGTCTGTAAAACAATATATACATATATATAATAAAAAATATACACATTTTTAGAGAGATATAGATATATTTATATACAAATAGATATATTAATTTAGAAAAATATCAAAGGTCTCCTTACTGTTGCACTAAGTGTGTATGGTATGGCACCAAAATGTGGGTTGTAGACAGCACAGGTATCTGCCTTTCCATACTGTCCAACTGCATGTAAGACAGCTAATTCTGAGTTGACCTAAATGGAAGTCAAAGAATTACATTACAGGTCTTATATATCTATCACCCTGGCACCAAATCATGGTATTACAAAATGTTTCTAGCATTTACAATAACTGCCTGATGGCAATACTTCAAACCCTGATGGAGTAGCAAGGATGAAACATTGGACATGCAACTTGAATTCGCTATACTATTTGCATACTGTTATGATGAGTAATGTTTAGATTGTGGGATGGTATATGGCAACACACAGAAACAGAGGTGGTTTCCACCCCCACACAGAAAAAAAAATCCACCCACAATTCAACTGATCTTAGAAAGAATAAAGATTCAGAGATTCAGACAGTCAGAGATGATCAGCGTGTAAGGCACATATCAAGAAACACAAGAAATGAAGAGATCGAAAGTTACAAACTGATGAAAGAGACAGTCCTCTACTGCCCGCTCAGGGAGGTTCAAAGATAAAGAAAAGATGGTCTGAAAGCCTCATCGATCATCCAAAATTATTGTCGACAGAACTTTAAACGAAACCTAGCCAACACCCGAGAACGTTTGGGGTTTACATAAATGTAAGTCAAATCATGCAATTATTATGCTTGTATTAATAAAAATAAGTGTGACGAATTATGTCATCTTCAAATCTTGTTGCTTCGCGCTTGTACTCGTCACAGGCCATCAGCGACGTCGTAACAGGAAGATATGTTCTGATGCTCTGTAAAAGAGCCAAGATTAGACAACAAACTCAAGAATTTCAGTTTCACCCTTTCCATATTTTAATTATTTTATGTCGTTATTAGAAGAACCTACGTGCGGCATTTCCTCGACAAAACCACCAAACATGACTACGATTGAAAAGTCTTCGTATTCTGATCCAAGACTTCTAGGAGGAAGTTAAATTGTCGGCGATTCTCTGGACTCTATTCACACATTTCACCACAGTTTCTATGAATTGTGAGATTTTGTTTACAGTTTTGTTAATGCATAATGCACTAATAAAATGTAACCTGCTCTAGATTATATTTCTGTGAAGTCATAGGAGCTCCTATTTCAGCTTCTACAGTAGAAATCAGACCGACCATAGCTACACTTTTTCAAAGACCTTAATAACTCAAAAATACTTGAAATATCTCTCGTACTAAGTTGGTCAGCTATCCAGTGTCACTGACATATGTGGATTCGTCCATTGCCATGGAAAAACAGCGAAATTGTTTAGATTTGACTATTTATCAATGTCAGTGTATTTCCTCTATTCTACTTTGAAAAAGACTAATCGTCTTTATAATATCCACAAGATTCCATTTTTTTCTAATACTTCTAGTGGGCAAGTCGTTATGTCCAGGTCCGTAGCTGGCAGCATATTGCAGGGGGAAGGGGGGGGTACAGTTCCTGTATTTCGTAATAACTTCTACTACGAAAGAGGCCACTAATAGACGAAAACACCTGTAATCGAATACATAGTCTATTTAAAATCGATTACCAGAAGTCGACTAACAAACGGACACCGACTTTGAACCAAATACTCGCTCGGATTTTTCCTCGAGGGAGCAATGCCCCTACAAACCTAGCCGCTGAGGGGCAATGCCTACGTGCCTCTCCGCAGAACGGGCCTGGTTACCTCCTTCGTGAGCTCGGTATATGGTTTGCTGTGCTGAACTTGGCGATTTCTCAGACACAATAAAACTGCCTGCAACTTCTTTCTTACTTACTCAAAATGCTTGAGAGAAACTACTTCTCTTCGACTGCAGTTTGTGTTTTTCTATTGCACCTCACTCATGCTGGTATCACCTTTAAAACATCCTGTTTTCTATTCGTGTGCACTAGGAACATATCTATTCGGGTTAAATTTTGGCAGAGTTATTGTCTTCAGACCAGACACATTCTAGGTACCTTGATGAGTAAAGAAATGCTTACCTCTCCATTTATCTTGGAAGAATATCTTCTCTGAATCACTCATAGTGAGTACCTAGATCTTTATATAAAATCAAAAACACATTCAGAAAGTAGGCCTACATAATGGAGTATTGGGCAGTCAACGGTCGTGTATGCAACGTCGTCTCGATGTCAGCTACTGTACACTTCAGAAACTTTCTCTCTTCATAGATTGATCCAATTTATTACTTATGGAACCAACAATGGTGGCAATAGAGTATGTTAGGCTCCCTGTTACAGTATCTCTCTGCCAGATAACAGCGAGACACTAGGATTTTGCCGCCTGCATCTATTGAGGTAATTACATTCACCCCTGCACAAGTTAAGCTATTAAACTACCCAAAAATAATTAGGGTACGGGTTGAAAACCGTTAGAGTGCTCGATGGACCTTACTTGATAAACAATACCGTAACCAGCGTACCGGAGGTTGCCTATATCTCCTAAAGTTCTTCTGGATCCACGACCCTACATGATCAACTTTGTGAATCAAGACTTGTTTTCTCACGTTCGGATTTCCAAACTTGATCCATGGGATTTTCCCATGCAGACTGTTTCCTGTATATTTCCCAGCAACTGCCTCATTGCTTGTGCCTGAAGTCGAAGTCGGCATTTTGCACCAGCAGTCGTTTGAAAGATAAATCTTCCACAGAGAATTGTGTTCTATGGTCTTCCACCACTTCTGAAGACCATTGGCCTCTCTTAGATAGATTATTACTCCTCACTACGAGTCATTTTAAACAGGACTGACGTATGTTTCTGTTTTCATTGCAACCTTTTTGTTTTTTGCCTCTACTGTTTGAAAGGTAATTTAATGTCAACTAAATACCAGAAGAGATATCTCAATTGCCCGGAGGGCTTCTTAAGCTCTCTACACAACCGATTTTCATGCAGCTTGACTAACAAACCAGAGATTTTCCCATGCTATAGTATTTGCCTATAATTATATAGGCCAAACAACGCGCGCGGATACCGGTACGAACTACGTACACAAGTGGTTTCCAGTTCTGGAGTTGTATGCGATCAAATCTCGATAAGGTATTCCATACATTTTGATACTTTTCTGTCTACTCAGTATTTTAAGGTTTTAATTCGAAGCATCGAAGGGATGCTTTTTTCTCTTTTTGTACCCGGTACTCTACATTATACTACAGTAAATTGAAGTAACTTTACTATTTTTATTAGGCCTATATTATACAGGCCTATTACCGGTACTTGCGGACGACGGGCCGTTATTGCAGTCTTCAGTTCCATGAGATACCGTAATATACTATGTAGTCCCAAAATTGTACCCACTGCAACACTAAAAACAACATCATTATCGTTAATCACAAATGAGGAAACTATATATGCTAGGCCAGGGAGCTCCTTACCGTATATAGTTTCCACATTTGTGATTACCTCCGGAGGTATCCATATATACCGCTAAGCCCGGTTACTCATCGCAGCCAAGCATGTTACTATGATAATTGGTAAGGTATGTAACGGAATTATAACCCTAACTGAGCATTAGTCAAGGTACTCCACAAGGTTTGATATACAAAGAGTGCTGGTTCCATTAGATACGATACAGCATACTGATGGAAGTTTGACTAAAGGTTGAACAAGGGAGACTAAAATGATCAGAAGTGATCCAACAGAAAGAAAGGAAAGGATTGGCATATCTTGCAGGTGGGTTCAAAAGGCTTTGCCCCTCCAGGTTACCACATTTGCTAGGTCTACTGAGTTGTAAATGTATTTGTTGATATCTATAAATGAAATGATCCCTGCTTTGTTCAATTTCATGCCTGGTGTTGGGTTTTGGGCATGCATACTGATAGTTAACAATTGTGGAGAAGTTCCTTGCCTGTAGTTCCAATGGGTCAGGGTTTAATTTGGGTAAGGGCCCAGAGCATCCATAAATTGCTTGATGCTGCAGTAAGTCCCATGTGCATGAACACCAGAGACAGTAGGCCCTATCATCATCACAATGCAGATATGAATCCCAAAATACCCATGTAGTTTGGAGTTTTTGGCATGCATACTGCTCATTTACAATAGTTCAGGACCACGATTCAAATTTACAACAGCAAAAATAGGCAAAATGATATTTCCTTTGGCTTTAGCAAACACACAGGGGACAGTTTCTGTTATTCGATCTGTGGACGGAGACAATAATTATCACAATCTCTGATATAGCCTGCCATATCAAAGCTGACAGTTTGTTTCAATAATCTTTCAGAAAGGAACAAAGGTAAACAAGAGAGACACAACTGTATAATAAATGGGTTGTGTGTGACATACTCGATATTGAGTGTAGCTTATTGCCCAGCCAAAGTTCAAGTTTTCATAGATGTTATGACTTTTGAGAATAAACATGCATTGAATGCAAGCATGCATGGTTGCATATTATGGTAGAACTGGTCAAGAGAATTGAGATGTAAATGCTCTGTTTTGGCAGCCATGGTGGTTACTATGCAAATTTCAGAGCAACCTGTTATGTCTTGAACATCAGTAAGAATTTGTTTACAGGCTATAAAAACTATGTTGCAGGCCAGCAGTTTATGTTTAGAAGTAAGTCTAGCAACTGCAATATTTTTAACTTGCTGAACATAAGATATAATCTTGAGCTGCCACTGTATCAATGGTGCAGATGTGAATGATGCTGATAAATCAAGATCATAGAATAAGAAGCATCAAACATAGAAACAC
>JAAAKL020013035.1:0-12684 GCA_010016065.2 Carybdea cf. marsupialis auct. non (Linnaeus, 1758)
GAGTGTAATCCAGAGCGAGGCAAACGCAATATAGATACATATCCGACGTCCGAAATTTTCGCTCACTGAGCGAATTCCATTTTTCGTATTCGTGTTCGGACGTCGGATTCGTACACATGGAAACAGAACTATGATTATGACCATGAGAGAAAAAGGACGGACGTCGGATACGGACATCGGACGTCGGACGTCGGATACATGGAAACACCGCTTAAGTGACATGTAGGGAAATACGTTACAGAGACACTAAGAGTGTTGACAGCACGCCTAAGAAAACTACAGCGAAGTTAGTCTGACCATTTATAACCAGTGCCCCTGTCGCTCTTCTGTAGAATGGCAATAACTTATGGTGACCACCGGACTGTTTTACATTGTTTCGTTAATGCTAGACGTCTTGCATATTCTGCCATAATTAACTGACTTAGCACCTCTCAATAATTTTCCTTACTTATTCTAGGTCTTTGGTTATAGTTTTCGTTTTGTTGGGGGCTTTTTACTGTAGTCTCCCCTCTTAATCCCTGAGTCGGATCATCCATGCACCTATTTAAATTTCCTTTCGAGTCTGCACCTGAAATAGACTTTTTTGTTTACTAGAAAGAGAAAGATTTTTGCCCTGACTGCAATCATGGAAGCATGTAACAACGCTCGTATTTGGTGACAATTTAATCAGTTAAAGTATCTTAAATAGGTAGTACTCTCCGTAATTCAATTGTAAATCCTCTGAACATAATTATAAGTAGTGTACTAATTTGGGGTTTTTAAGCGTTTCTGCCTTGCCATATCAAGGCGTTATCCAATTTGAACCACGAAGTTAATTTGTAGTATGTGTTATACAGTTAAATGTTTCCAAGTTAATTTGTAGTATGTGTTATACAGTTAAATGTTTCCAAGTTAATTTGTAGTGTGTGTTATACAGTTAAATGTTCCAAGTTAATTTGTAGTATGTGTTATACAGTTAAATGTTTCCAAGTTAATTTGTAGTATATGTTATACAGTTAGCAACGGGGAAATTGTAGGTTCCTCTTGCATCGTGGTTACTTTATTATGAAGGTTATATTGTGAGCTACTGTTTAATATCCGTTTTCTTGTTATCAGGGATGAGAGATGTCGACTTCTTGATATATTTGATGAGAAGCTACACCCGTTATCGGTAAGGAATGTTGTTGCCCTTCTTGATAGTCATAGTAAAAGTTCATAATTCTTATACGTTACAAGTGCGCACTGACTGTGTTGTTTTTCTTCCTTCGATTAGTTTAGGTTGGGGGGATAGTAAAAGTCATGTTGAGTGATAAAGGTACATACAACATCATAAAAGATTCTTGGTTGTGTACACCACTCAACACAAATAGTCAACAACTGCGGTTTGAGAATAGACACCCCTTTCATCCCATAGACACTATTTTCATTCCCTTATTTCATCAAGGAAATTATTTTTATCAAAAAGCACTAGACGAGACATATTTTTGCCGTTGAAAGAGGTGTTGGGTACGCGAGTTCCTTAATTCATGCACACACTCATGTTCTACTTTAATTCCCTTTCACTCTCTCAAAAACGTCCAGGTTTCCCATTTCCATAGACAGGAAGACCTCATCTTCCATTTGAATCACGTGTTAGACTAGGCGAGAGTGGGGTCTCTTTATTGACTTGCTTTCTTGCTTTGTTCAGAAATTTTATATTGGAGCTTAGGCTCCATGACTTCACTTCTCGCCACCTACTGGCCCAAATGCAGTGCTACAAGCGATGACTTCCTAGAAGTGTTTTCCTGTGACCTACCAATTTTTTCCAAATTAGCAGTGATAACGTAATCATCAAACACGAGTGCAGAAATAATGAGTGAAAGATTCATTTGTGGATTTGGTTTAAAGTAAACATTTTAATTTTTGCTCTGTTCATGAGATTACGAGTTGGGGTCCAAATAATCAGAGTTTGATTGGGGTGGGCTAAACTTCGAAAGGGCGTTTCTCGACTTCTGTTCAAGGCATTGTTCTGAAATTTGGCCCATCTGTATTGACATGAAGATATGGTGAGGGCAAATTCAACATTATGACGTCACACTTAAATACTCAATTGTAGCCCATTTTAGTTTCCTCAGTTCCCAATTTGGGTTTAAAATAAGGCAAGGGAAGGTGCTTATTTGAGAAGGGTGCTTATTCTTAATCCTGTGAAGTAGTCCCCTCATTTTTATCCATTATTTGGCTCTATTGTGTCTTAGGTGTGGAATTGACACCCTCCTGTTTTCCTTTACTTAAAAATTAAATTTTTAGCTTCCTTAGCTTCCAGCCCCCTCCCTTTTATTATTTGTATTGCATATTAGTGAATACAATTTATATACAAACATTTGCTACAGAAGTAAGGGATGCGACCACAGGGGCGCAAGATAAGAGCGTCATGCTTTGCAGCGGGTTGCTTTACCAACGAAACCATGGTGACCCATAGCAGCACTCCCTATTCCCCAATTCACAACTTTAGTACCCAATCCTCTACCTGTACACATCGATATCCAATAATACGCAGTCAGAAGCAAAGTCTAGGTACATCACATGATTTTGCGCTAGAAGAACAGTTCTCTGACTTCATCGACTTGTTATTTACTGTCTCAAGACTTTTGACGGTATTTGATGTCGCACAAAAACTTTTCTTTCTATTGAATAGTTGTACGGCAATGCAGAAACGAAAGCAACCCCCTCCTGTCGCTAGAGGGGTTTTGCTGATCTGAAAATTGTTTAAATTTTGTTGGACGTAAACCAGCGAGGAGCGGCGCTGTTTGCTAGAAAGTTGTCATCGTATTTACTTACAAAGCATATTACGGGTAATGTTGTTGGGATGTTGTAACTAGTGGGCTGTTCTTTCGCATCGAACTTAATTTATTTAAATGCTATCAAAGTGCATAATCAGGAAGGGCTCTTAAGGTGAAGTTTATGTACCTGAAAGAACTAGTCACTAACTCGATGTTTACGGTATGCGGTTACTTAAAGGTACTTTTGTAGTGTCATTTAGTGTTTTATTCTTGGAGTTTGCTTCTTTTGACATCGTAGAAAGACCAAGTTCCCGACAACTATGACAAAATAAATCCAGAACATAGACACATCTACCGTTTTATCAAGACTTTATTTAGTGCAGCCCAACTGACAGCCGAATGTGCAATTATCACGTTGGTAAGTGTGGAGATTACGTAGAGAAATTTTTTGTAGAGAGTCGTCACCGGACCCCTAAAGGTTAACATCTTGCCTGCGATTTTTCTGCGGTAATTTATTGTGTATTGAGTTGAGACGATTTTCCGTATTGTAAATCTAATCATTGATGGAAGAGCCTTTTCTGATGCTCACTCAGTAAGGCTACGAGAGGTCTAAATTAGTCCAATAGAAGTAGCTTAAAGAAAACCGAAACCAGGAAAAAATAAGATAAGACTAAAATTTGGCACCGTGGTTCGAAATGATGCGTAGAGTTACCCAAAAAAGTGCCACGTGATTCCTGTCACCGGAAATGCCCATTTTGCATTAATGGTGGATTTATCTTTTACAAGGGGTGGGGGGTTTCTTAGGGGACGATGCTGACCCGTCTAGACGCTATGAGTTCCATCTCGGTGACACATCAGCACATCATTTCTCGTATTGTTCGTTATGTGCCGCAATCTGTCGACGCGGATGTGAGTTTAAAGGCCTTTGAAGATGACAGTCAAGCACGGACAAAGCGAGAATCAGTGGTAGGCACCTAAATAGCCAAGGGAGAGCCGTCGCCCATCTATTAATTTTGCATTAAATGTAGATGCCTTGTAACTCTTAGATATTTGCTGAAAGTTTTTAGTAAAAACAATCCAATAGCAGTTTGACTATTTAGTTGCTTGTTCAGCATACTCATTCTTCTTGATTACATGAATAAGTGACCACGCCATTTTAGATAGCTTAAAATAAGCTTTCCCATCCCACACATACAGAAACTCAGAACACACCACCACCACTACTCCAATAAACTTTCAGTTGACCGCTGTGTTTGGGAGAATTGAAGTAAAGCGTTTGATTCAGTGCGATCGCGACTAGTAGCCAAAAGAAGAGACCTCAAACAATTCGAAGGTCTTTAGATCACTGTTTGTCGTTTTTCCCAATACTTCCCACTTCCCCATGACACTTACATCGGCAAGGATTTCGGCACAGTCTAACATCGTAGGTGCCTTTTGGTTTACGTGTTTCAAGCGGCATCAGTTTGATCAGATCCCTTTGCTGGTCCGGGATCAATTACTTCTTATAACTTGCATTATCTGTGTCAGGTTCTTGTAACAGAAAGAAAGGGAGTGTGTCTTTGAATCAGATTTAACGTGCTTTTGTATCCTCTTTTATTGACGTAAAGCAATGTATGCGGATATCTTTGTTACTGTGAGGGCTGAAATGAAAACCGCAAAAAGGAATATCTTTTGACATGATTACTTCTTTCCTCATACAGTGAAATCTATTTTGTCCGTAGGTATATCTGGAAAGATTATTAACGTATGGTGAAATTGATTTGCATCCAAGTAACTGGAAAAGGGCAGTGCTTGGTGGCGTTTTATTAGCGTCGAAAGTTTGGGACGACCAGGCAGGTATGATCCTTTCGGCATCGAAATAATTGATGACTAATATCGAGAACTAGTATAGTATTGCCTTGCCCTTCTACTTCCCGCGTCTTGCTACATCGCATCATTCGATTGCTGTACAAATCATCTTGTCCTAGAGGTCTAGCAGATGGCTACCTGCATCCTTTTTACCGAATCCGGAATAAGTGAGAATAGTATCAAATATTGTGTTGGCCCACGTTTGACTTTTTAGTTATATCTATCACTCTGGCGTTTTTACTTTTTGCTATGGGGCATCAGAAGTAGCCTTGATTCATTAGTCTGTGTATAAGTGAAGGAAGTCGTTACCAGACCACTTCTGATAACGACCTTATGACGTACCACAAGTCATTGTTACGTTGCGGAAGGAAGAAAGGTATATTACTTAGGTAAACAAATCTGTGCCGTTGTTAGATGTAGGTTCCCCTACTAAAAGGGTCCGTTGTTTCCTTTATCTCTTAACTCGTAGCATCTTCGCGATCCTGCCTATCGCTAAGGACTCTTACATGTTAGTAGTTATTATTGATTATTTCGTTTCGATGGCCTCAAACTCTTGATCGCGACTTCATTTTTTCTTTAGAAGCGTTGGACAAGGTCTTAGACCAATATCAAGTACAGAGCTATACGATGTTAAATTATACATCATGTGCAGCCAATACCTTATCTCATAGCCTGAAGTATGGAAAACCATTTCATAGGCCAAAAATAGTATTAGGCGAATTCACGAAGCCCAGCCGAGCCTATCTCTTTTCAATTTGACTAGACTTGTGTACAACGACGTAATCCTTTGCGCGTCCTTTTTTCCATTATTGGGCGTGTATTATGTAGGTATATCGGGCTCTTATGGTTGAAATTGTAACAGGAATTTAGGCGATGAAGGTGATGTTGGGTTGTGTTTTGCGCTTCCTATAAACTTTTAATCCTGCTCGTATTTTTGAGGGTAAGGACACCTCTTGCTTACACCAAACGAGTTTGCAGGTTGTAGTGAAGTAATGAAATACACTTGAATAATGGGTCTTGTTTCTTTTTTTGTTTACAAGTATAACTATGTCTTAAGCTAAGAATGTTGTCTGAATCACTATGATGTGATGTTCAGGGGAACTGTCTATTCCAAGTATTTCGGAGCAGTCGTGTGATATGTAGAGTACTAGTGAATTTCTAGCGGATAGTTAAATTCAATTTTTCAGCTTTCGGATTCAGCCTAAAACCAATAGAGACGCAAGCTCAAATAGGTTATAAAATTCTCACCGACCATCGTTACCTTAACCAGCTTACTACAGTTAGTTTGTTGATAATAAACATCTCTTAGTAACAAAGCAGTCAAGATGTCGGTGATGTTTTCGGCTATCTACCTGTGCGAGAGGAATTTTTCACCATTATCTCTATCCAGATTTATTATTAAGAAGCATGTCGTCTGTCTGTCTGCTTGCCTGTCTCTCTGTCTCTGTTCACCTCGTATTTTACCCCATTGATCTGATTAAGCTGAAACTTAGTTTTTAAATTTAACTTGACCCCTCTAATGCCTTTGTGGGTGTTGGGGTGAGGCTTGGTGGTGTGGCCCACTGCTATCTAACTTATTAAGGGTTCTCTCATTGCACACCATTGATCATTTGTCTCTGTATGATTCATCATATTTAATGTTAGAAATAAAGATTGTTATCAGAATATGATTTTCAGATGTTAGTCGTTTTGCTCTGATAAAATGGGACTGGAGTACAGATTAAAACCGTGTTAACAATAGAGCCACGTGATATTGCATTTTGTGCTATGTTACGCCGAGAGAAGGAGAGCTATATGTCTTTGTAACTTCGTTGTAATCACCTTTATCTTGTATTTTGTCGACAGCTCCAAATATCCCACTAACTGTGAATTATACTGAATAACTTTTAATTGCTTTGGCAATCTGTTGATTTTACGCTGCTCTACTGCTCTAAACTGTTTTGAGGACAATAGGGCCAAGATACTAAGGCCGTACCATTTTGAATCGCTTCTTTAAGAGATCACATCATACAATGACATCACTGTGGAAAGTGTGCAAGCCGTAGTAAATTTCCTATATAACTTGCAATATCTAAGCAAGTGCCATGGGATGAAGCATAGGTATACGTAAATACCTTGTGGCCACAGCAATTTAGAAGGAGACTAAAACACAGGATGACCAGTATCATAGGATGGTAAGAAAAGGTATAAATAATATTCAAGATACCAGAACTGTCTCATCTTGAACTCAACTGACAACTTGATTGTATTAGTTTCAAATACACCGTTTATAACTATATTCATGTGCTTTTTACACTCAACTCTATAGCACCAGCATAAAAGCCGATTATGCCTACTTTATTTGCCGCTCTGAGACTTCCGTTGAAGATTTAAAATAGCTGAAGGTAATCAGGAAACACTTAATGAGCGTTCACGCAAAGAAAACTACCACATCTGCTGCTAGCATTTTGGTTAGGAACACTGGTTCCTAACAACTCGTAAATGACAATTTGTATATACCTTTCTAAGTTATTGCATTCTCATTGGTGCAAATGGTGTAAGACCTAGAACGAATAATCTGTTAAGTGACGATTGTTAAATTCTAGCCAGATTTCTCACTTCCATAACTAAATTGACCGTTGACACATTTTTTCTTTTTTTTAGTGTGGAATGTTGATTACTGCCAGATACTTCGAGATATAACAGTTGAAGATATGTAAGTATTGAACCTGGGACTTCAAACCCGCCTGGAATTCAAATCACCTTCCGTAATACAGAAAAGGTTGTGGCAGAACATTAAGAACGGGGCTTACTACTAAGACAGCAAAGTTAGCTGCCCTTGTAATTTTTTTGTGGTATAATTGATTTCGAGCCTAGTCTATTCCCCAGCCAGAGTGACCAATGTCCTGGGGAGAGAGCACATTTACAGGTGTGGTCTCCCGTTGCTTTCCCCAACCGATAGTCTTTATATCGGGCTAGGCGGGATTCGAACCCACAACCTCTGGCATGTGAGTCCGATTCCTTAACCACTAAACCACGGCAGCTTGTAAATTACCAGTAGTGAAAGAAGAGTACGTATTGCATCACTATAAATGGTTGACCTAATGCACCACGAGCAAAGCATGTCGGATGTACTTTTTGACGATGGTGAAAAACAAACTATACGATCTGATCACGGGACGTTTTGCAGACCAGTGGAAGTTTAATCAAACTTTTTTATGTCTGCTCGATGTGTAATTTGACCAGAAAAGAAGAGCTATATTTTCAATTCTGAATTGCTCTTACTCTGGATTCTCAGGTGTAGGCATGTACCGCCCGTTTTGTGGTACCCCACTTATTATTATTACGCAGTGAGTCTGAACCCACTTCTGGTATTGAAACGGAGAGTATTATCCCTGGTACCGCGAACGTAGCATATTTTAGTGTAGGTGGGGTGTCTCCTTAACGGTTTTGCAAGGTGTTGTTTAAATCAAAGCATGTTTTAGTGTCAGCAGATAATTGTAGTATACAGTTGTTGACATTATTTTTTATTTGGAAGAAGCTGAAATTGTCACCAAGGCCTGTTTTTAACGGTGTATGAAGTTTCATGCTAAAATATTTTATCTTTTGAATCTTTGAAATCGTTTTCATGGTTACTTTTATTTATTCTTTACTGACCAGAAAGCTACATGGTGTTATCCAAAAAAAGCTTCCAACGTAAGCTGACTAGATATTGGGACTTATTGATGCGTTTAACAGTCAGTGACACCCCTCAGATGCAGCAAAAATTCTTAAGCAATGAAAATCATACTCGGCATCCCAGACCTGACAGTTTATTTTTAGCTTAGAGTAAGTTAACAATTTTTCAGTAAAACAGAAAGTATAGAGAGTCATTTTGTTATGGAATGAACTATACATTCATTAAAAAATCGAAGCAGTTATGAAGACTACATCGGAGATATGTGGATGTGGGTGTTTGTCCCTCGTACACCCTCACCCCTACGGATAGACTTCTTCATTCTTACATGTGTCACACGTTCTTAAGCTGCGTAGAATGCAGATGCAATAGAGACCTCATGTTCTTGCATTGTGTAACTGTTTGGATTGGATTCTGTCAGGTCAGGTTCAGATTTCCCTTCTGATCAAGACTACCTTTCTGTTTTTATAGGAATGAGCTAGAGCGATCCTTTTTGGAACTATTACAATTCAATATCAATGTACCATCTAGTGTTTACGCGAAGTATTACTTCGATCTGAGAGCTTTGGCGGAGAAGAATGACCTGACGTTTCCACTTGAATTATTGGACAATGATAAGGCTCGACGGTTAGAGGTAAGAGATAATCAGATATTCCTCTCTTATTTATTTATTTATTTTCACATGAGGCGCGTAATCGAAAGGGTTCCTTAATATAAAATCAGAATCTTTTGGTAAAAGAGGTTTTTTGCAGGAAAGAATCAAAGCAAACTTGTTCGGGCATACTCTTAGTGTGTCTCAATAGCCAAAAGGAAGCGAGAAATTAGCCTCATTATTGCTAGCAAAGTACATAGCTATGCCATCTGAAATGGCAATTTTATAACATTAGACAATGAACTTATACGAAAGATGTTGACAAAATCCAGGACTTGAGAGATAAAGTTTAAACCTATTGCAGGAAAGCTGCCTCCGCCCTTTACTTAGAATAAGCAAACCATCTCTTAACTATGGCACTTGCAGTGGTCAGATGACAAGGTTTTGGAACTCCTCAGTATCACAAAAGCCGAAGCAGGCACTCATAACGAACTTTAGGGAGGGTGAATATTGTATAAAGTACGATAGTCAAAAGTCGCCCTTGTATTATGGATTGCGTCACCTTGTGTATCTAGTAGTCATTGTTTCTATACAGATAACTGTGCCTTCTAAAAACTAAAATGGTTTATTTTAAAAGGTCCAGCTCGGTTATCGTAAGTGGATTTTCCCATTCATTTTCTTGATTGTGGCTAAAATTGACTTTAACACGTGTCTTCCTTCAAGCTGGGGGCGTTACTTACGGCGAATGTAATCAATGAAGTAAGTAAAAAACGAAAACGAAGTTAAAATTTCTGTTGTATTTAGACTGCGAAAGATAACGTTAATATCTTCTATTAGAAACCGTTAGAAAGCGTGTCTTATTAGCCAAAACATTGATTTGTGGGGAAAAGGGTTAATATTACGAAACCCCTCAGCATGCTCACGAGAACAGCAGATACATCTCACATAAAACGACCCTTTCCATTACAGCCATTAGCGCACCTCATTGAAGTTTGTTTTCAAAACTGCTCAATACATATTACTTTCCATAAATGTTCGCTACGTCTTGGCGTGACTGTGACATAATAGTTGACAAGAGAGCGAGTGTTCAGTGGCAGAGGCGTGTTCAATATTTCACAATCACGATGTTAGCAGCTGTTTGGACCATCCCAAGACTCGGGTGCACTAGGGAGGGATTGGTACCAAGAATTAACGCTAGCTGCAAAAGAACTAGGAAAGGGGATATATATGTGTGTGACAGCTAACACACACGCTCAGATTTTATTTGGATAACCGTCATATATTTATATCTGACTATCAAGTATAAGGTGACTCAAAAACTGGTTCTACTTAAAAATGGAGTAAAGCACACTGCATTCCCTTCCTATGCTAAACATATTTAAAGGGGATGTAAAACCGACGTGTAGCCGGAGCGAATCTAGTTTATCTAGTTGCAGGGAGTACATTCACATGACAGCCGCACACGGCGAATACATGTTTTTTTGTGATCTTAGTAATGTCCCAATTTTATCCCCGTAGTGTGGAAGTGTACGTCCTCAGTCCATATCACCCTCAAGAATATTACAGCGAGACTTGGACTCGAGTCTCTAAATCTCATAAGTCATGGATGATTAGTCAGCAGCTTTTGCCACTTAGCCCCCCGTACTTCTAATAGCAGACTTACAACAGTATTTTTCCTGATTATATATGGTCTTTTTTTAATTGAAAATCATGTTAAACAACACCAATGAGTTTTAGATACCTGCACGTGCAGGTGACACCGACAGAAGTATTTACCAGATGTACTTATGTCCGAAGGATCCGACCACTGATCTCTAAAAAAGACTGGATCGAGCTTCTCATTGTTTCCAACAGCGAAAAAGTGTAGTCACGAGTAGTGGCCCCAGTTGGTTAAAATAGCGCGGGAAGGTCCGCCATGTTACGTAACATTGTTTATGATCTTTGTTTCATGGGGATTGAAATGGCGTCCAGGAAGTAACCTCACTTGGGGACGGAAGGTGTTCCATCCAAACATTTTTAGAGATCAGTGGATCCGACAGGTTGACAATATGAGAAATTAGTACTTTTTTTTTAAGTGTACCTGTTTCGATTCGATCTTTTTATTGTGAGGGAACCAACGTACAGCGAACAGTGGGGTGGGGGCAGTCACCAGAATCAAACGAAAACGAACTAGGGAAGGGTGTGCAATCAATGTGACCATACATACGTTTATTAGTTTTTCAGTTTTGTAGCTATGGCTGGTGAGAAGAGGTGCCGTGAAGGGGGCTCAGTGGACATAACCCCTGCGTTAAGACTTAAGTATATCCCTGGGATTTAGTCTGGGGTCCAACTGGCGAAAGGTAGTTAGCAAACATTTTGTACGAAATTTATGGGCAAACAATTGGCTTTTAATAGAATCGTTGATCTTTGACCTTTTGGTTACGAACTTTAAATCGACTCGCATATCATACTGCCACTTCATCAACTGATGTTACTTTATGATTTCGGTTTAATGACGTTATCGATGTAAAGAATATTATACCTGAACATATAGGAAGGTGAATCCTTCTTCGAGACAATTTTGAATTTTGCGATGTAAAGAACCTGTAAATCTTAAGATTTTGTCTTCAACAGTGTCTCGGCAAAGTGAGACAAAAGCGCAGAGGAATGAAAAATCAAAGTTAGTTTAAAACCATAAATAGTTTCGCCATCCATACTCATATATCAGGAAAGTTGTCTGTGCTGACAACAGGAAATTGCCTTGCAAAATTGGGAAAAACGACGTGAAAACGAAGGTGTCAGGTTCGACTATGCCCGGGTTCCTCTCATATTGTATTGCCTTTCGTACCGGATAGGTGGTTTGCTTACACTACAACGCAGCAACAAGATAGACTTCAACTCCGCAAATCCGATGCTATGTCACTCTATTGAGAAGATGGTTTGGAAAGAATCCGACATCTAGTTTCTCACCTTAAGGCTGATTTACATGCTACGATTTGTCGGGCCTGTTTAGGGACGATTTAGTCACCTGTCCAACCCAAGATTAGTGGTACGTGTAAAGCCTCCACCACATGCTCGACGATTTTGAGCACAAAACACTGTTTGGGATTTCATCTTCTTTAAACAGTAGAAGCTGAACAGGATACCTTACTTGAGAATGGAAAATAAGCAATCACCTAGATGATTTGGGGGGGGGGGGGGGGGCTGCATTCATCTGGATGATATTATAGCCTTGCATGAGAAACTACGTAATCATTTCGCTGGTTTGTTTGTCATCAAAAACGTCGACTATGCTAAAATTGCAAATAAATCTCACGTCATTATTCTTAGATATGCCTGCAGAGTGTCCCTACAAGACTTTCCTGACAGCAATGGCGTTTCTGCTTCAGAGAAAGTCATGCTTTCCATTGCGACTTGAAGGCGTCCATGTTAAAGCTTTGAGGCACTGCCACGACATCCAAAATCGGGAGTAAATCTGTTCAAGTGTCACAGACTGTTCTTCTACGATTTTGATTATCGGAGCGGAGTAAATCGTTTTTCGGCATGGTAGTAATCTGATCGAGTGTAACTCGCTAAGTTTCTCAACTTTTGTCATAAACAAACCATTAAGCCTAGTCTTTTTCCTTTTTTCACCTTAGGCTATTACTAGGGTATGCAAAGATACTATGGGAGAGGTATCGAAGAAGGCGATGAATCGATCTAGTAGCATGGACGATCTGATAAGGAAAAGAAGAAGTTTTGCAGTTATATCCTAGGCCATAAACTAAAACTTTTGAAATAGGAAAAGAGCCTTTTATCACATTCTTTACCATTTGCAATCATAAAATAGTCTAATATCTTCATTTTTTCAACATACGTAGCTATTACCCTCG
>JAAAKL020013038.1:0-12684 GCA_010016065.2 Carybdea cf. marsupialis auct. non (Linnaeus, 1758)
CCCAATGACGTGCTTATGAAGCTATCATATTCTGATAATAGGGGATCATTGTCAGTGATTTTGTACTAGTCATGTTCGAATGGTTTGAATTTCAAGTACTCAAAATTCAGTTTTATTTAAATCTCCAATAAACCAGTTATGAAATAGTAAGGATCAGAATGGGAAAATTACTTTGAACTGACATGTGCCACAAAATAAACTTTTTCTGAAAAAATTCTAAATAGTGGATTCACATAATAAAACTTTGCTCGCACGTCTTCTTCTTCTCCTTTCCTACGAGTCTACGACCCTGGATACATCAGATAAATTTGTAAAAATTAGTAGCGTTTCATACAATTTCATAGCGTGTCACTTTTGAAAAGGTGTACATTCAAGTGATTTTAATAGAACAAACAGCCTACCTTTATTTCTTGTCGCAAATGGCGATAATAGGAAAAATTTAATGGGCCCTTGTTTACGTCGGTGAGTGTGATACAAGTTTGGTATAGAAACGCGGTGCACCTAAACACATGTGATTTTCGCAAGAATAAAAGTGTTACCGGTAGGGTATGTCTTAAGTATATTTGTCGACATTAGAATATGTAGCGAGTTGTTTCATCTTAAGGGAATCAGCGAAAAACTTTATTAAGCAAACATGAGGGGAATTTGTCCACGAGTGTTTCAAAATGTTCATTAGCGGTTGTTTATATATCCCGTAATGTCAGATTACTACCTAAGCAGATGACGTCATTACAATAATGGATGCGTCGGAAATTTTCCTAAATTTAACAAACGGGCGGGAAGGCGTGGTTGTTCCAACAAACTTTTTGACAAAACCGCTCGACACGACTACTGTTTTATGTCGAAACTTATTTTCCTTTCGAAGGAGGCTCTCGTTAGTTTTAACGTATACGTTTACAGTGGATTTCTATATGTTATCAAAAAGTTAGAAAAATTTAAGGGCAACACCAATGATGCAAGAATCTATAAAAACATAAATTGATAAAACAGGAAGAAGTAATAAAAGATCACACCTTGAAAATAAAAAAGCTTGCAAACAGGAATATATTATAGAGAGTTATCTACAAAAAGATTAGTTCAACACCGTCAATGTCTTCGATTATCACATAGTCAGATCACAGGTTTGTTGTTTCAGCATATGATTTCTCTTCAAACCAGCCATTTTCTTACAGAGTCCTCATTTTATACAATGTTTCCTGTTGTCAGTCTTTCACTGTCACATGAAAAATACGATCCCACACTCCAACTGTAATCCGCGTTTTGCTAGATGACATTTGCCGCAAGAACAAAATGGGGACATATGAGCCTGCAGAACACCACAGTAGATAGACCAGTCCATTTACTATGAATACACTGACAAAATAAGGACGATGAGTCTCAGCAAAACATACCTGTTTCCTACTCAAGAAATGCAGCACCTGCACAGCCACTTTGGGTGCTAACAATTACTCGCAGACTTCAGCTAAGTCTTAGGTCTTTCGACAAAACATCAAGAAACGAGAATAACAAGAAAGGAATGATTTCCCAAAAAAGGCCTTACAAGCAAGAGCGAAACCTTAAAACAAAAGCATATCTATAAAAAGGTGTTGTTGGGATCAACGATTTGCAATGACGCTCGTTTATGCAAAGCCGTGGGTGTTTTCAGTTTAAACTCATCAAACGACTTGTATTTACGTAATTGTTGTGGGTGTATGGAATTACTCCGGAAAATTCTTTAAAATCCCTCGTGAAATAAACAGCAATTGCAATTAACTCCGCTTTAGCCTTGAGTAACATATGGTAGTCACTATATTTCTGCTTAAAAATGTCTGAAATATTATTGATGTCACGAAAAGTGGATTTTGAGTTACTTATTTCAAGAGCTTTTAGAAACCGTTAAAAAGATTAGTTGAATTCTTTCCTGATTTTCACCAGTGCCCCGATTGCTTTTTGTTTCTGTTAGTTGCACCTAGCGATAGATGACGTTTAATTATTCGGCAGATGAACAGCAAATCAACGCACCACGTAAAGCGGCTAAAACCAGGACACTAGAGTTGAACAGCCTGCGACATGATAAGGAATGTACATGTTCACTAGGATATTTCAAAACCACTGAAACACTTTTACATCTCCAGGGTCATCATGCATGATCTAGTAAAGATTTTTAAAGCTTCATCTGGAAGAGAGAATTCAAGATTTGAAATGTTACCACCACGTCTGTCCCAGTTCCGATATAGTTTTGTTTCTCTGATTTCTTTTGGAATTTAAAGATTTTTCGTTAATGAAGTGACACATAGTTCATCTTGTTGAAGGGACCGATGAAAAGTTGACTTATAAAGAACGGATGGACAAAGGGAAGTAAAATATACGTTTAGAAGCATACTAGCCTCCCCTATTGACCATGTCTTTGTTGCCAGTAACTTACACTGTTCAAGTTCATTACGCTTTCGGTTAAGATGTATGCAGCTTAACATGCCATGAACATCGGTAGACAGAAATGTCGTGTTTCCAAGTGCCGAAACGGTCGTAATGTAGTCCTTTTTGAAATATGTCTAAGAACAATTTTATCAGAGCACTTAGTTTGAGATTTAGTCCAACATTAGAACTATTCAAGAGAAGGCTGGGGCTAGGATTAGAAACGAAAATACAATTCAAAGCTTTTGACGAATGACGGAGTGACGGACGAATGACGGAGTGACGGACGGATGACGAGTGACGGAGTGACGGACGGATGACGAATGACGGACGGACGGACGGATAACGAATGATGGACTGACGGACGGATGACGAACTGATGAACGGATGACGGACAGATGAATGGATGAAGGACTGATGAATGGATTATGGAGCCATGAACGGGTGACGGACTGATGAACGGATTATGGAGCCATGAACGGATGACGGACTGATGAATGGATGATTGACTCATGAACGGATGACGGAGTGATGAATGGATGATGGACTGATGAATGGATGACGGAGTGATGAATGGATGACAGTCTGGTGAATGGATGATGGAGTAATGAACAGATGACGGACCGATGAACGGATGACGGACAGATGAATAGATGACGGACTGTGGAATGGATGACAGACTGATGAATAGATGACGGACTGTGGAATGGATGAGGGACTGATAAACGGATGATGGACTGATAAATGGATTAAGGAGTCATGAGCGGATGACGGACTGATGAATGGATGACGGACTGATGAATGGATGAGGGACCGATGAACAGATTAGGGACTGATGAACGGACGACGGACTGACGAATGGATGACGGACTGATGAATGGATCACGGACTGATGAATGGATTAAGGAGTCATGAACGGATGACGGACTGATGAATGGATGAGGGACTGATGAACAGATTAGGGACTGATGAACGGATGATGGACTGATGAATGGATGATGGACTGATGAATGGATGACGGACTGATGAACGGATGACGGACTGATGAATGGATGATGGAGTCATGAATGGATGACGGACTGATGAATGGATGACGGACCGATGAATGGACGAGGGACTGATGAATGGATGATGGAGTCATGAATGGATGACGGACTGATGAATGGATGAGGAACTGCTGGACGGATGAGGGACTGATGAACGGATGACCGACTGATGAAAGAAAACGCCAACGGGGAGAGTAGAGTTACGTATCTAACCTCAATTGATATAAATGTGACTCATTATCTATTGTTTAATCGCACGATACAGTATTTTATATTTGTTGTGACAAGAACGAAAAAACCACATTTGCTGCTGAAAATAGGTGTTGGAAAGTCCAGCCCCAATATAAGTATCCTGGTTCCCGCTAAAGCAAAAGGAGGGCAATTTTTCCCCAGGCCAGGGGTTCCTTCAATGGCGAATTAAAGGTGTTTTTAATTCATACCTAAGCAAAGGGTGATTTGAGAGTAATTGGTGCTGTTACAGGTCGTTTTGTATTGCCTACAACCCCTGAAATTTGCGAGGGCATTTCTCGAGAATTTTTTGAGCACATATTAAATTACTTCCCGGGGAAAAAAAGAAACGGAATTTAATCCAGCCTTCTAACATGACGGACATGTTTTCGATTAGTAAACCTAAAGCAGTATGTTTTTAAGTGTATAAATAAATGGCGAAGATTTTTATAGGGAACGTCCGGGTTATATAACCCCTTCTCCCACGTCCGAGTTTTCGCTTCTGACTGAAATATCCTTCCCCTCGGATCCCGATGTCCTTGGGAATGCCCCACTTACGTATCCTCACGATTAGCTAAGTTTATATTTAAGGCAGTTTAAAGCGGGCCTCGAGGCCATCGGCTTCTGGTACTCCACTTCATGGCCCCTACTTCAACACTATCCAGGAGATGACTTTTACAAAAAAGACATTTTCAAACGTTAAATATACTGTTTAGTCACTTAGAAACTATCTCATTACAGCAGCTTTGGGCCTGGGGGCAAAATAATTTATATAGATATAAATAATATCGTACATATATCAATTAATATTTGATGGAAGACCGAATGCAGATGTATCGACGGTAATTTGGGATCAAACTACGGACTAACTAGCATTGTAAGCATGACTTTGGTAAGTGAACGCTTGGTCTGATATCTAAGATTCTTGGTGTTGAGATAGGGTATTACTCTCAATTTTGCCCATTGAAGCTCTTACTAATAGAGTAACATGAAAATTGAGTACTTTTTCTATATTTTAAACATTTTCAAACTCGTGGCATCACACTTTCCCTCCGCATAATTGCTCACTGCACACTGCTTCCCTGTGGTTACCCTCGGATTTGGGACACAGGTTAGGATACTTCACTCTATTTCTGAACTATAGTCATAAAATGTTGGGCCCCTCCCTACTAGTTTACTGTAAAAGGATCAGTAATACAGCATAATTATTTTGCTGGGCAGTTAAGGCTTCAAAGTTACGGTCACCGATGCTACGGGTAACATGTTCTACTCACCTTTATGACTAGATATGCTTCTTTCAGAGGATAATTTAGCGAAACGCTGAACTTTTTATTGATTTATAAACGAAAGTCTACATGTAAATGCTGTAAAACTAAATTCAGGAGACTCATACGATGTAAACGTTTTAAGACATCACATCAATATTGGCAATCGATTTACCAGAATCGCAGTTTTGTTATAGATATTATAGCCCAGCAAAATATAAATAAAAACAATATATCTGAATATGTAGAATAGGCTAGCAAAGAACGAAACATTTATAAACCAAGCTTTGGATGTTTAGTGCATCAACCTCGGGGTGTGGAATGCATAAAAGTTACGAAATTGTAAAAGGATAGAGTAATCTAACAAAACGAGGTATATTATAAAGCACGGCAAATAATGATTTGATTTGTTAAATTCCTCGTCCTTCGGTTTTTCTAGGCACTCTCGTATGTTAAATTTACGCATATTATGCTGAGCTATAATACTTACAACAAAAAATCAATATATCTTCTAAACTGAGTTGGCATCCACACCTCCAGAGAGCTTCAGAGGCGCTTTACTTAAAGAGAGCCTTCAGCAAATTTTTCCTGATGACAGTTCAAATACGAGTTACATGTTTGTTATATTCAAGTCAAGTCATGGCTCATAGATGATTTAGGGACCATAATATAACTTGACAGTTGCAAAACAAGTGAACAGAGATAAGATAGTCAAGAAAACGAAACTAGGGGGAAAATGACATTAAAAGGAAAAATAATAGAATAAAAAAGAAAACAATGTCGCCCAACGTGGGGCTCGAACCCACGACCCTGAGATTAAGAGTCTCATGCTCTACCGACTGAGCTAGCCGGGCTTGCTAATTTCGAGGAATCTTTATAATTTGTCCCATAGTTCCCTTACGTTGAGTGTCCAGCAGAAATCGAATAGGAAACTTTGCTGCTCTTTGACAATTACAATAAATTCCATCAGTCTTGATTTCCTACCTTTTGGCCTTTAACATATCCTATATGTAGCATTTTCCTTATTTCCATCCTCTGGAATAAGATTTGATAAATGGTGAGTGTGTCATCAGTTAATGCATCTCTTGGATAAGATCTGAAGTATTTGAAACCAGTTCTTTGAAAACTAGGTGTATCATTAAGAATTTCTCCTCCCGAAAAGACATCGACAGCCATGACCCATGCGCCGTGTAATAACGATATTTTTAGGGCGGTAGTGGCAGACCAATGGCGCACCAGGAATCGTTTAAGGTTGCCACTTTATGGGGAGCCACAGGAATAGACTTTTTCTCAAAATTGAGCAATGCATTCTTTATATTGAATACCTGCTGGAAGTCATTGCCCAATGTCTCACAAATAGCCATTGCGAAAGCTCCATTGTGTCTGAAAATTCTAAGATTATGGTCCTGATGATATGGTAGAGTAGTTCATCATCTGGAAGGAACACCGGACTTAAAAAAACTCTATGGGCACCTGCCACCCATTTGCAACTTTGAGAAAACAGCGGTTGGGTTTTGCCAGTGTTTGTAATTTCTTTCTTTTCTGGCTGAGCAATAGGCTACGCTCGAAATCGAGTATGCCACCAAATATAACATGCGAAAAAAACAAGTTACGTTTAGACCTGCCTGCATCGTACGGTTTGGCGAGTTTAACAATACCCCGCCTTAAATTTGCACTGAATTTTATGCTCTTCACATCCCTTATACATTTTGATAGCTCGGTCTCTCTATAGTAGCTTCCTGAAGCGTCCCTTAAATTCAGCGAAACAACGTGAACACTTAATACTGTCTCTGTTATATGAGCATTTTAAGCCATACTTTTAGTAAAAATATTAACCTTTTTGGCGGGCGCCGCAGCACTCTCTAAAAGTGAGAGAGGGAAAGTGAAACTATTAGAGATAAACCTCTCTAGCGAAGACAATCAGTTCCATATGTCCTTAATGTGTGACCACGTGTCGGTCAGAGCATATGGATGCTGACTCAGCGTATTTCAGCTGCAAACCTGATAATACATTTAGATCCTTCTGACCAAAATGCTGGGGGCATGGCCTCTCCTCCGGTCGTTGTATCCCTTGCAATAGGGCACTTGTTCTTTTCCATGCTGTTGCATCATGGGTCCTATTAGTAACCTCTTTTTTAGTCGAATAACGTCAGTGTTTTGCTAATTGACAGAACTTCTAAAGTTTGGACATGTTTTCCTATCAAAAACTTTACGAGTGTTAGAGGAATATATATATATATATATTTACAACTTCAAAATCCAATCTTCTGAAAAGATATGTAGTATATATAAGATTTAAGACCATTTCAACACGTTTGTCCTGATGCTAACTACCAATCAAACGCCAACACACGAACGCTACCATCCACTATCTTTCCTTGTAATCAAGTGTTCTTTGAATACATTTGATAAATGCTGTCGTAAAGCCTACTGACTATTGAGCTGTGGGATATTTCACGCTTCCTCTAAGAGATAAAAGGGGATGGAATTAGGTTGCCCATTCTAGAAGGTACTGTACTGGAAGTGACACATAGATTAACCATCAACTAATAGTAAACTAACACGAATCTACTATCTCCACCCAGGTTCTCTGCTAACCAATCACCCTCCACTTCCTGTCTAATCTGTAATTTGATTGGCTGTAATAGTTAAGTATAAATGTTCCTTGTATTGCATTTATGTGGTGTGTGTGACAGACCTTTAAGATCTATGTGCGCTGTCATAGGTCTCAGATAAATATATTGCGGCAAAAGTGAACATTCAATTTATTCTTGTATAATCTTCAAGCGCTGCCAGCGAGTCCCCCCAGAGCTGCCATAAATAGAGAGGGGCGCTCATTACAGTACGATACCCTCTACTGATTACTCTAGCTACAATACAGTACGATGTTATAAGGACCCATAAACTTCATTCGTCCTAGGGTCCACGAACCTTCAAAAACGTCCACTGATGGAACACAAAGCTTGTACTACGGCAATGTAGAAGTACACGGGCTTACGTGTTATTAGCACTATTGTAATAATCTTCTGTGTATTTTGGTTATTTACGACTACATGAGAATGAGGGATTGTGATTTCAAGCTGTCAAAGAATAGCAAGATAATTCCATATTTTCTTCCTTTTATGCAGGCGAAACTGACTTACAAACTTTCAATGACTGTTTTGACGACCGTTCATGATACACTTTGTGTTTCTCTATTGGATTCAGATTTGATTTAGCTTCATTGAATAGCACGAACGTAACAAACAATTTGCTTCAGCTGGAAGATTTAAAATGCTTCAAAATGTGAAGAAAGGGAAATTTTCCATTGAAGAAAGCAAACAGGAGCTTTTCTTTTATTTTCACATAAAGTTTTGAGCTTAACGATCTGTTTTGTTTTACAGCATTTTATGTAACACCGACGTTGTACGTAGCAAGTGGCAAGGCACCTGGAAACGGACGTATACAATTGTACGAAATGCTCCAGACTGATGTGCCCTGATATACCAGAGGCTTAGGTCCGAGTATTGTCCTGATCATACTAAAGGTTAACTAAGTTTCAGGCTTAGTGAAGTAATGATGTCAAAGATAAGCTGATCTGTGTGACATTGGATTGTCAGCTACAGCAAGTATCATTTTGATGAGTTTAGCTAAACGAATCTTGGTTAATCAAAACGATTGTGCATTCTGACTTAAAGTGGAGTAACATTCATTGTACTGTATTTGCGGAGTCAATGTGTATATGGATTGTCCTGATTAAGTGAAAACAAACTGCCTATGTGGCAAAAAAGAAAATCCGATATGACGTTGATTCGCTATAGTCTAAATGATATCTTAGCCAGTGGTCTGCAACCCCCTTCTTCCCGCAAACCCCTCTCCTGTATCAGAAGTATTATTGGAGGACACCTAATAGACTCAAAGCATGCTCTTGTGTATGCTCATGTGTTGGACTATATAATTACAAGAAACGTATCACCACTATGATTGACAATATCAAAAATTTGGGCCCCAAAACAGCACACGCAGCCGCCCACCAACTTCATTTGATACCCCCCTGAACCCATCTACGCCCTTAAAGTTCTTCTGTGTGAACGCATCCCTTCGCTTCTGGTATTTTATGTATCGTTTCGTATCTTTTATGTATCGTATCGTTTTCCTTATTGAGTTTACTGAGCATTAGAGCATGGTTTTCTCCCTCTTAATTGTAAATCTACTGCAATACATTCTCCTTCGATGTAGAAGTTTCTTCACAGACCCACTTTTACTCCTTACATCAAATCCACTCTTTCAACATCAAATGAAATGCTACTGACCCAAAAAGATGAAGCAGCCTCCTTGTTAAATATGTAAATCCTTCTACTTTCAACCGAAGACAGGATAGTTGTGGCTTTTTACTGATGACCATATCAAATGTCTTTCATAATTAACTGTCAATTCTACTTTCAGCGTACACAGTGTTTGCATATTTTCATCAATTGTCCAAATCAACATTATGGTAGCCTCATATCTCAATTTATGTTTTCAAAACCACTTCGATGCACTTAGCAAATAAATCTGGAGATACAGAAAACCCTTGTCTTACACCTTTCTTTATCTTTACCTTATCTCCATACTATCTTGAAACCGTAAAGGAGATTTTGGATGAAAGTATATACACAAGTTTGTATGCAAGTATTTCTCATCATCCAAGATCTTTTTCTTTCAGATCTATTCACTGCAAAAAAGTCTACGATTTTCCGTGTTTCGTGTTGTCATATGCCTTACTGTAATCAACAAAATATACGTACAAATCTTTCAATTGCTTACTCTACCACCTAATGTAAGATGGACCTTCCCTTACCCCTTTTATATGGCTTGTACCAAACTGTTCGTCAGCTCTCCCTTATCTTGATTTTCTTTCTACCATCTAGAAGAGAGTTAAATATCATGATCTAACATTTAATATAAAGTCAACTAATTACGCTTATCATCTTGTGATGCTAACATTCGATCATGCCTCTTGTTTTCGGTCATTCTAAAGAAAGATAGGTTCCACTATTGCATCCAAAGCAGCTTCAAAGTCATTCACATGATCTGCAAGGCCTGTTCTTGCCTTCACTCTAATCCCGAATATAAGCCCTGGGCTTATAGAGGTTCGTAAGGATTTTTGGTGGGCTTATACTCGGAGGCTTAATTACAGGGGGCTTATATTCTGAGTATCTATTGGGTTATCAGGTGACTTGTGTATTCCAAAACATTCACAATTCGGTGTCCAATCAGAGAGACTAATGACAACATCAAATGCGTAAAACTTTACAAAAGAACAAAAGTAAATACAGAGGCTCTATATATGGTCAGCCCATGTTTTCCATTGAATCCTAACTATACACACAGATACATTCGGGGTGGCTTATATTCGGAAGGATATTTTTGGTTATTTAATAGGAGGGTCTATATTAGAGGGAGCTTATATTCGGGGAGCTTATATTCGGGATTCTACGGTATTTGGAAATGAAACGTTTGGAATAAGAAATAAGGAATGATCACGTAACTACCCTAGCTGCTAATATCTGTGAACAGATGCTGCGTGGTTTCAGGATGTCTTGTATTACTATCAGTCGTACTGATTCAAGGAACAATACGTCAGATGATCAACTTCAATCATAGCTATAAGCCCTAGGCGTACAATCGGGGGGAGGGAGGGCTTATATTCGGAAGGATTATTTGGTTAGTTTATAGGGGGCCTATATTCGACGGGGCTTATATTCAAGATTTGACGGTATGTTATATTGCTCTCAAATCAACCATAATGTTGTCGTTTTCAGAGGTTTGGCCTCTTCATATTTTTATTTCCTTATCTCTCGCTAACTCCACAAGAAATGGTTAAATTTTGAAAAGGTACCAAAGAACAAGGAAATGTCACTACCAGGATTCTATATTTATACCGTCATATTTTCTATTTCTCTAGCATCTTTTCAGAATTTACTAATTCAAATCGTCTATCCTAGATAATTCTGTCTAAAGGTGAAACACACATTACCTTTACACTTGGCTTCTCGATTCCCTTTTTATAATGATAAAAGCCGTCAATTCGCTCTGTCAATCTTTTTCCATCAGATCTTATTCAATACCAACTTCCCCTATATCATCATTAATTCACCAACTAAAGAGATGCTTCTATTTCAAAGTGACATCTTTATCTTCGTCGTTATATCTCTCGAAAACACCCTTTCTCCTTTTCTCTATTTCATCACATCTCCTTTCCCATTCTTCTCTTCCTTTTGTCTTGATATGTATTCTTGTCACATATCCAATTTGAAATACTCCCTTGACGTTCTCTTTGTCTTTTTGTCCCTCAACCGCTTTCTTTAGTATATCGTGAGGCATTTACTCCTTTTAATTTTGCTTGTAATTTTGGAATGCATTCTTCTGTTACATTTCTCAGTGTTCTCATCAGGAAGCCTCATTTCTCACTTTCTTGAAGATCAGCATTTTCTTCCTACTGTTCATTGATGCTGTGATTAAAAAAAATATACGCTTCATTCTTCCTTCTCAACAGCTGAAAATGGAGTTTAGTAGTATACCTACCACGAGTAATCTTCTTATGACCCAACTTATCGGCAAGATGTGATCATCGTCACTGTCACCACCCGAGGTTCTGCTAGCATTTCAAAATCTCAAGTTATTTTATTCTTATAACTTCAATAGGTAACGGAGAACAAGGAAGCTTTACATCATGGTGTTAAACTGCGGATCAAAATACGTCCAAGTGAGCATTAGTCGTGGTTGGATTAAGGAAGCTAGTTATCTACATGCTTGGAAGAGCGAACTTGTAGGTCTTGCCACTTTATCAAATGCAGTCATCAAACTCACCCCCTGGACATACTGTAACAGATGAAAATTTCTGATGTTTTTCCTCGCTTCATTTCTATGCAAAATAAGAGGAGCTGCAGTGCCTACAATGGTTACCACTGATCTCTAAAAAACACTGGATCGAGCAGCTTCTGTCTCAAAGTGAGGTCAGTCGTTGGATGCCAATTTAGTCCCCGCCAAACAAAGCTTATAAACAATGTTACGTAGCATGGCGGACCTTCCCGCTCTATGTTAATTAATGGGAACTTGTAGACGTGACCCCACTTTTTGCTGTTGGAAACCATTGAAAGCTTGATCCAGTCTTTTGAAGAAATCAGTGCGATCCATTAATTCACACATTATTTCCTTGTATGGTTATACTGGTCACGTGGAATGTATTATGCACATTCAAACGTGGTGGAATAACAGCATCTCTCTCGTATCTGTCGAGTCCCATGAAGTATGACGTTAAGTTGAAGGCGTTTCAAAGCTCTATTTTGAACGGAAAGTAGTAGAGAACAGAGAGTACAAGTTATTAATTTGCACATGAAAATTTTAGAATGGAGTATCACCTGAGTTATTTTATTGTTTTTCTTATGTATTATCTCTGCATGTTCCAACATATGATGGATAGTAAAAAATTGAGAAGAGAAAATGATAAAAATGATAATCATCATGATTCGAAATATAGCAATATCGATAATAATATTTTAAATAGCACTGTGGTCACTCCTAGCACCTATAATAATGAAATAGTACTACAACTTCAACAATTACTTCCAGCATTAGCACCCTTACTACTACTACTACTACTGCAACAACTACTAGAACTAGTACTATTACTACTACTACCAATACTACCAATACTACTACTACTACTACTACTACTACTACTACTACTACTACTACTACTACTACTACCACTACTACTACTACTACTA
>JAAAKL020013039.1:0-12684 GCA_010016065.2 Carybdea cf. marsupialis auct. non (Linnaeus, 1758)
CTGCTGTTTGCTCCTTGTTTTCGCTGCAAGAAGCTGGGTATTGTGTTTTATGAGCAAGGATCTTGGCATTGTGCTATGTTGTTGTTGCCATTAGTTGCATTTATTAGTTTTTGACTGAAATATCTACTAGTTAAGACTAACATACGGTTCATGCTCGACACAATTGATTTAATGTCGATTGTTTCTGAGGTCTGAGTAATAGGCATGTTACAATGAAGATTCTTCATTTTATAACATAGTCATTTGAGCCAACCTCCCCTTGATCACGCAACAGTGCACTACGTTTACTTGTTTTACTGCTGACGATCTTCTGTAACAAAAGAATGCGTTTCTAAACACAATTTGAGAGAAAGTTTTATTGAATACTGTTGTAATATCACCCAGTACCCGTGTAAGACAGGGACGGTGCCATAAAATTGTCATGTATGTGTGTAGGGGGGGCGGGGGGGCGGGCGCTAAGTCAAACATTGTCTAACATTTTGTCCATCATAGTAGTAAAATATTATGTAGCCAAAAGTGGGGGGCTTCAGCCCCAGCTCCCCAATAGCGCCGTGCCTTTAAGAACTGGAATTGAAATTGAAAGTCAGTCACAATTAGCGTAGGCGCAGATCGCTGTAAGAATGTTGGGGGGTGCGTGGGGTGCGGACAAAAGGATTAAACAATAGACAATTTGATATTTCTGGGCCCAAAAGTGTGTGGGGGTAAAACAGGAGTTGTTTCCCCATCCTGAAAAGTGAGTGAAGCGAGCCCCCCCGTCTCCCCCAGAATCTACGCCCATTACAATAAGACCAAGCATGTTAACATAGTGAATAGTTGCAACTAGCATTTTCAATACTTCGTAATCATCCAAGAAATGCAGCATTGGCATCGTCCGATGCACATCGCCAGATTCGGAGAGACTTTATACCACAACAACCAATAAGTATTTTGTTGATTGATTCATAGTTTTGGATGATTTGCATCATTATAATAGATATTCAAAGATGAACGAAACTTTGTGTCTACTGGACTTCATGTCACCATTAAATGTCTAGCAAAGTATCAGTCCATTGATTTCATTGAGAGGAATCCTTGCTTTCGGTCCGTTTAGTCGAAAGCAACTACTATGATTGCAAGCCAAAAACTCTCTATTACTGGCATAAGAATCGACAAAGGAAAGGTGGCACTATTTTGTCGATTAAGAAGGTGCTAAGCTGGTTTTGTTAATGTTTTCTTAGCCTTGAAGCCGATAAAGGCAAAATGTGTGAGATTTCACATGAACCTTTGGCTAGTGATTCCAGTGGTGAACGCCTTTTCTGATAATCTAAGAGACTTAAGAAATTTCATCATATCTGACACCCTGCTCATGAACGATCTAAGCCCAGCGCGAATAAAAATTAAATTTTCAAATACAAGCATATCACTATGACAACTATCGACAGGTACCGAGCGCCGATTGGCGCGTAAATTGGTGCTCACGTTGCACTATGAAGGTACGATATTCCACCCGTAGAATGATGGCCCAATCTTCCCTCATTCACCACACTGAATAGAATGTTCAGAACAGAAGTAAATCGAACTTTTGGATCCCATTATTCTTTTAGCAAGATGGATATCATCAGATTCTTGTAGATATTTTTATGGAGTTCAGCATTAGAAACTCGTCCCTGATCAAAACGTAGGTTCCCTTCTTTTAATTTTAACCCGTGCCCCTTAAATTTGTGCTGTGCGCCCTTGATTTGGGAATCTGCTGATACAACTAATAACGTTATGGTTAGACTTAGCTACTGAGTCAAACAAGTGATTGAATTATGGTCTGCTAAACGTTTTGACGTCTCTTGTCTCATATGACCGTAAAAATATGCAAACGATATCCAATTTTTTTCCGCAAACTTGAAAGATGGAATCAAATATGGGCTTCTGACAAAAATGCGTTCTGTACAGTGACCAACCATGTATTGAAATGGCCCTTCTCGCTATGGCTTAGTTATCATTACAGATTTTTCCATATTTATATAGAGTAGCAAAAATTATACAAACAACTATATATATATATATATATAGTATAGTATATATAACAACTATATGTAAACATGAAATTTAATCCAGGAAGTATATATATATGTGTATGTAATAACTTAAAATACCTGGAGACTTTGTTTTGTTCACATAAAGAAGGTTCTTTATCCAGTAGCTCTATATCTAGCCTCTAGGTATTTTTGGTTTTTATATGGATTTTAATGTCGTTGTAACGCAGTTTGTTATATAATGCTGTTGACTTTTCCAAAACAATTTCTTTTCCTCAAAATACTGTAGAATTGTGGAACGTATTTGAGGTCTGATTCAGAATACTAATGATTCTTCAACGAACAGTACTTTAACGAGTGGTTAGGGTAAGAGATGGAGACTTATTTACAAAGTGGTTTTAAATCAAGCTTACACTAGGCCGGCATTAACATGGGGATACCATGAATGTAGTTGAAAAAAGAGTAATAAATTGGGTTTTTTTGTATTTATTGTAACTGCAATTGATGGATGCTTTTGAAGCCTTTGTGGTCTTTATCTACCGTTCTTTGATCGAGCATGTTCAAGTATGAATATTCACGAGAGCATGGCTTGGTAACTTGTTCAAGAAAGCCTATTCGGGGATTGACTTCTGTTACTCGCTTCATCGCCCGGTTGGTTCATCAATCAGAAAGGACTTTTTGGACTGGGAGTATTTTAGTGGAGGCTTATTGTATTGGTAACTGTGAGTGAGCTGCTATGGAAGCTAAAACGTATCCACTGCACAGTTGACTGCCCCACCTGCAGGGTGTGGAATGTAGAGAGTAAAATGATAAGAATCAACATAAAACAATAGATCTATTCAAGATGCATTTTTTTGTAGTCTTTACAACGATGCGGGGAATACTGTATTAAGCTAGTCTGTAGGTTAAACTACCATGGCAGTTTTGTCAGAAGAAACGAAAGAATTTGGGACCTATGGGAAGGGCAGTTATCGGAAGGCGGCTTGATCCAGTATTCATGGTACTATATGACTTTACCTGCAGTTGGGACAGAATTGTCTTTAGATAGGGGTGCTAAACAGCTTGCATTCCAATACGACGCTCCTTCGCTCCTTTATAGGCATTGCATGAAGTACTCGCAAAGAGACACCGCTGTAGAAACACCTGAAATCGAATACAACATGTAGGGTGATCACGATAAACTCTCCTATTTCAGTTTTACCGGTAGAATAGAACGACACAATTTCTTAATCTATCGCATAAATGGCTGACACCAAGAGGCGTAAAAATAGAAAATTCAGAGACAATTGCGGCACAGGTTAGAAGGCATAAAACTTCTTGTTGCGTGAATTTGTGGCAGGAGTTACGCCGGTACAGATCGAGACGCCGTGTAAACCGATGGGAGATCTATCAGCTAAGGAAGTTTTACATTGATATCCAAAGGTATATTCTTGTATATCCAAAGGTAGTTTTTAAATCTGCTCTTTATTACTACGGACTTGAATGTGCCCTCCAAAGGACAAAACATTTAACGTTACAAGTAACTTGTTATCGGAGGAATCATTGTAGTGGTTTAAGGTATTCTTTCCGAATTGTGTCCTCCGCTGCACAGAGATGATATTATTGAAACTGCGTGGTATATTGTCAAGTATCAGGTGTTGCCGCGTGTGTTTCGAAGAGGTCGCAAAGTAATTGTTACTTTACAATTCTTTGACTGACCTGGGTCATCGCTTGGTTTTTGGCTCGTGAACAGTTTCATGTGTCGGTAATGAATAAATTATGTTGATATACTCAGGGCAGTAGTGGTAGAACTATGACAGCTGTCTCTTTAGAGATATTCGCATGCTAAGCACTCGCGTCCGTGGGAGATTCATATTCGAGATACTACGATATTTTTGAGAGGAAACTTGCGAACGGTGAGTCAAATTCTGTTCAATATACCTTTTACATGTTGGCAAAATGTATGAATCTGAGCCAAGGGGTAATCCTACAGTTTTTGGAGAGAAATTCGGTAGTGTACTCCCAGTTTATGCAACATATGACTTGGAACGTATGGATTTCTTTTGCCTTCTCCGTTCCATACACTTTCAGGTCCAACGTTTAGTAGACATGTCGCAGGCCTGGTGGGGCTGAAAGTTACATGTGCCTGCAGTTGTAAGGCTGGCAAAACCAAGGCAGCATGTGTTTCCGGCAAGATAAACGAGGGCAAATCTTCACCTGAAACCCAATCATCTTACTTTCCACGTGAAGCGTGCCCTTTGGTTTAATGTGATATCCTTGCATTTTTACTGATTTCACTTATTGGGCACAGTCATGTAGAGCCTGTTCTCTTTGAATATGTACTACCCTCTCGGGCTTCCCTTGTTGCCTTCAGATTTTGCAAAGTAGCGGCCAGTAGGGTAGGGAGCACATGTCAAAAGCAGTCATGCTCTCAGATTTAATTCAGATGTCAAAGGTATCGCTTTCTGGGCAGCATATAAACTCTTATGATCTAGAAAGATGTAACTTTCACCAACCAGCACTCTGAGAACAGCTCGTGTTTGATGATTGCGTACAGGGGGCTGTAGGCCCTGCGAGATGTGGTATCGCTAGTAACGTATTGATACAGTTAGTGTAATAATATTCTTTAATCCTCGACAACTTAAATACTTTTATGACAACCAAGATAACAAGTTTTCTTTCGCCGTGTAAGGGGGTAAAACACAGACTTAATTTTGGAGTCGAGAGTTACCAATTTTGAAAATCGTATTTAGACACCAATTTATTTTTTTTTTACTTGAATGGTAGAAGTTATTACAATGCAGTTATGGAAACGTGTTTAGTGCAAGTGAAATCCTCCGGATCGTTGTTATCATGTAAATATTCAATGTAAGTTCGGACAATCAGATTCAAAGTCCGCGTGTTGCCGTAGAAATCTATTAAAATGAATTGCCGTTGAATCTAGCAACCCTAAGTCTAGCTTTATTTTAGTATCGGAAAATACCAAGGATTGGGCTTAACTGAAGAGAAAGGTGAGGGGAGTGGGCATATAGGCGGCCACTTTGTAAGTATACAAAGTATATCCATGTTCACCGGCTTCGCATGTGAGAAAGCGTTATTAAAATATGGGGATTCATGGCCCCTGGACTCCATTCAAAAGGAGTGTGAATTTTCGACCAGAGAAAGAAAAGTTAATCCTGTCCCGTGATTTTTGAGGGGCCGTAGCAAAAAACTGTTTCTTGTAAATTATTTCAGAAAGCAATATATTTCCCCAAGTCATCTAAGTTGACTCCTTATCATAACAAGATAAACAGAGACGATTCGTAGAAGGAAATTTCCCGTTAATGATTTTAAGAACCATGTGATTGCGTATAGATCCTCATATACTACTGGATTTAATAAACAGATCGTTTTACTCCCTTTTTTATAGTCTGAGGCTGCACATGTTAAACCTTTTCCCTGTCCAATTGTCTATCAGATTACTTCAGCTAGCAACAGGTTGCTATTTAATTATCTGCAAAGACGTCAGTGGTCAGTGGGATGGCTGTTGCCCCCGTGCTTTCACCTTCTTATGTCGCTTTGCTTGCTAGTCTTCATATACATGAATGTTGCATGTAGTTTTGACTGGGGGGGTTCAGAGCGAAAGGGAGCAAACTTCATAACAAAAGTGCTAAAAAAATTGTTCCACCGAGGATTACACGATAAATTTCTCGTAGGATATTGCTTCCAGGAACAGTTTCCACTAGGATGATTGCCATAAACCAAAAGTTTAGAAAATAGTACGATTTGACTCCAGATACCTAAGGCAACCCTAGAATACCAGACCTGTAGTGTATACAGTGTTTAAACAAGCGGCGTTTGAATCTCAAACATCTCTACATAAAACTCAGTTAATATTCCTTGAATCCTAGGATTCAGCATCAAATCATAAGGCTTTCTTAGAGAGATTTAAGAGTTTGAAACCAGATATCTCGGTGTTTTGAAAGGGAATGATTCTCAATTATGGTCATTGACGTTCTCACTAACATAGGGCAACATGAAAATTGAGTTTTTCGCCATGATTCAAGCGTTTTAAAGATCGTGACGTCGCACTTTTCCTCTGCATCAGTTGAGAGAGATGCTTTGAGGAAGCTTAGGTCATTTACGCTATCTGTCAGACAATCAAGAAAATTGCATATCAAATGAATACGAGGCTGAATCTCGGATCTGTAGACCGTGTGGCACAAGGAAACAAAGAAGCATAGAAGTAACAGACTCTAAGAGCGTACTTAACAAGAGCAGATATTTTATAACGAAATAATACGAGTGTTGATTATGATGTTACAGTGACCGAATTAAAGTTATGTTCTTTCAGGGTTGAGTGTAGCATGATATTCCAACAAAACAATCAAGGATTGATCTGTTTGGTCATATCTATCCGAGCTGATTCCAGTATTGGAAAGAAGATGTAATTGAAGCGAACCAAGGCGTCATACGCCATAAAACCCGGGATAACTGTCCGTGAAAAGAGGCAAATCGTAGGTACATTGAATACTCTTACGTTTTCCGTGAATCTGCTAATATTTACCGTGTGCATAAGTACTTACATTTCAAAGCATTGAGAAGTATGATTTTACATATTATCACCGGTTACCAATGGGTTTAAATGGCAATGTGATTTCTGTAAAGACCACGGTGGTAAACCGGGTGCTAACACCTCTGCCCCCTCCCCCATATAACAATTAATGTCTTCCTATGTTTGCAAGATCTAGCAATGACAGAATAATTCTATTAGGGGCAGTCTTCTGGGAGGCGATTTTTCCGGGAGGTAATATTCCAGCATGCATTCCAGATAGTCAGTGAATTCCTCCTCTGAAAGTACTCCCAACTGTAAGGTATATATAGGATATGGTGCATGTGCTTTTGAAGTTAGTATGGGTTACGGTTGGCATTGGGAGAGAATGTTCTCCCATTTTCGGAAACTTGTCTCAGCGACAAGCTGAAAATGACTACCTTTAAGTCAGTTCCAAAAATCTCTTTTGTTCAACAGGTAACTTGTTTATTACTTTTTATTGCTATTACAACAACTATTAAAAGAATTCTGAGCTTTACGTGCACTACCGTTGGCACCTCGCTTTATATTCTTGTAAGACCGTTGCAGTTTGTAGTTATTAGTCGGGGATCAATATCGAAAGTAATGGCGTGGTAACGAGGGTGTGTTTAGAGGATGCCCTCCCTTTTAACAGACATGTTTATTAAAGGTTGTCCACATAGTTTTGGCATTTAAAAGGAAGAGTTTCCACGCACTGTAAACAATGTGAACACGCATTGTTTGGTCCTGTCGGAAAACGTTGGCCGCAAGGGATTATTTCTAGAAGGGTTAACAGGGTGGAGCTCCTTTGTGAAAGTTTTTGAATGCGGAGAGAAAGTGATGACGTCACAAATCAAAAGTTTTAGAAATAGTACGATTTGACTCTAGATATCCAAGGCAAGTTTAGAACAGGCTGTTACCCGAAATACCAGACATGTAGTGTATATAGTGTTTAATCTAGAGGCGTTTGCATATCAAAAATCTCTAGTCAAAACTCTGTTAATATTCCTTGCTTCCTTAAGTTAGGAACCAGCATTAAATGATAGGATTTTGTTAGAGAGATTCAAAACTTTGAAACCTGATATCTCCGTGCTGGGAAAGGGTATCACTCTTAATTTCGGTCATTAACGTTCTCACTAATAGGGTAGCATGAAAATTGAGTTTTTCCCCCATAATTAAAAAAATTTCAAAATTGTGACGTCACACTTTCCCAGCGCATTCTCTGGACGGCACAAGCTCTCCCTTCCCAAAGAGTACATATAAAGGGTCTGTTGGATTCTGTACTGTCCAGAATTCCGTTTGTTATTTGGTGTATTTGATACCAATCGGTGCAAGAAGATTTAGCTAGAAACACAACCGTTTGTACTTTAAGGTATGGTTTTTAAAAGAAATTATATCACTCTGTTCAGGACCGAAGCCACTACTAGGAACAGGGCTACTCTTACCCTTCGGATAACTATCTATTCATGCTTGCTGTTCGTGTTATCCATGCTATTCATGCTACCAGTCTCCTCTCTGTCCCGTATCTCGAAACATAGTTTCCCACATCACAAGAGCAAATGACAGGCACAGTACATTTTCCTTAGTCATAAGGTGCTGCGACCCCCTTGCTTCTAATGAAGAAGGAAATTTACTTATAACTACAGGAAGATATCGTTTCTTAGGTGAACTTGAAGATGTATTGTAAATGAAAGAAGGAGATTGTGAGAACTGAATAGCAACGACAATGAAACGGATGCAGATGAAGGAGTCGAAACAAAAACAAAAACATATGTAAAAGGGAACAAAAGTGTATTAGAATGCATTTGCAGGTCAGTCATTCGGCCGTTGAACGAAACAATCAAAGAATGAATGAGGTTGTTCTCCGGTGCATTTAAAGATTATTGTACAAATTTGGGAATTTATAATGACGTGGGAGAGAGTTGGAGTTGCATAACATATTATCAACAAAATGAGAAAATTATGGTGGCCCAGTGCTTGTTATACATACTGCCTTCGTTAAGGTAGGGGCTGCAGTTAACTTATGGAGTACCTATGATGTCTTGGGTCACGGGTGACAGGATGGACGTCCTTGCTTGTAAGAACCACTCCACAATCACATAAGGGCTGCAGCTGAAAGTGTAAATACGACTGCGTTTGTTCGCATTTCCTCTTAGCTCATTCTTTTATCCCAGACTGTTTATTATTCTTTCCATTCCTTTTTTCTGCTTAATCATTTTCCTTTCCCATCTTTTCCACCCCATGCTTGGTTCCTTTTCTAATCTCCATTCTCTCTCACGTCGCTTCAGTTTGCATTCCCTATACCCTTCTTTGTCATCTTTATCGGCTACATCTTTCTCCTACTTGAATCCCTTCTTATCCTTGCCCTAGTTACCCAACTTCATCTCCGCAATCGACTAGACTTGGACCTAGCCATCATTGATCATATCACAAAGATTGGTGATGGAATCTCGTGACAGAACCCTAGCAATTTTTGCAATGATTCTTCGGTCCGAGGAAAGAGAGACTAGAGAGTTTAGGCCTATTATTGTTTGAAAAACCACCTATCTTTCTTTGTATGTGAAATAGTAAGGGGTTTGCTCAATTTGATTCGTGGGTTCCCTTCAGCTTGAAGGGTAAGGCACAAAGAATTTCCTCCGGCAACACGGGATAACAGTAATTTGTATGCTGCGGCGCTCCTTATCATCCGGAGTTCAACCTCGACATTACTTTTAAGAGAGGATAGAGCAGGAGGGGAAGGAGGGGGCGGTAAAATGGTACCGAAGAGTAAATGTCCCTAGGCTGTTAGGTATGTGTATATGAGGGCAGTACTCACAAAGAAATAAGCGCCGATGCCTGCAATTTCTCAACGTAATCCCATATAAGTACTAGACACCCCCAAGAGATGCTTAAGCCTCCACAAGGGGACAGTAATCGTTGAGGATTCACTACCACTGATTATTTTGAGATTTACAAGCGATTGGTTTTCTGTAAACCTGTTTACAATGTTTGAAGAAACTTTGTTCAAAATGCTAGTAGCCACGGAAAGAAATTTTTCACAGTTTCTTTCGTTTACTTGATTTGGTCTGGTGAACCTTATGGGCATATTTTTATTTTTATCAGCAGTCACGTCCTTTGTACTCAAAGTCTTAGATTGGCCTTCCTTTATTTTTCACAAATGACTCTCGTCTCAGATGACCTGTCAGAAGCTTCTGCCATGTCTTGCTGATCCTTTCTTAATCGCCTTAAAATCAGTATTTAGCACCGATGTTTCTCCTGGACAAAAGCAGAGTTTGCTTCTTCGTAGACGCACGTGGGTTCTTACTTTGTAGGAAAACACAAACCTTTCTTTCTAAGATGTAGTATCGATTGATACGGACACAATAAATCGTTTTACTTTTCATAACGTCGTAGGTGATCTAAATTTTGAGTTAATGATTCGCTTGGAAGTTTACAGATCAGTAGAAGGATTTTTATTTGTGAGGGTACAACAGTTTCCGTGTTGCTGATGCGAGAATTTTACTTCGCAACAGGCTCTTCCAAAGACTGCGCTTCATTGAACATAAAAAATTCATAAGGTTGTCAAGCAAGCGGAATTTCCCTCACCAGTTCGTGTATTGAGAGCTCATTCTTGTTTGAGCGTCTTCTAAACAGCAATCATCTGTACGATAGTTACAAGGTTCATTAACTTGGTAGGGACGTATTTTCGTCGTAGCAACATAGGAAATCCATTCCGATGCTTTGTCACGCTACACACATCGTCTGGCAGACATTGTTATCATGCTGAGAAGGTCCTGCTGTCTACTTGATACTTCAGATTCGCAGTTGTGTGGTGAGGTGCTCAGGGGCAGTCAAATGTTCTCACGAAAAGGTTGATCAGGACGAATCGCTAAGAGTCGACCAGGACAGAGTTATGAATCATCCAACTACCACTTTTCGTGGTCAAAGATTCTATCAATCTCAAACGGGTCAACAAGACCGTGTGTACCAATGAACTCTCAAATACTTTGCGGTGTACGTCAATGCGAGATTACACTGCGGAAGTGAAGTCTGATCGTACGTGTTGATTTTCCTTTTGGATATTATTGTTTTGGTTTCTGGTTTTGTACCGGCTACTCGATCAAGCTTTGCAAATCTTTACGAAGATTACATTCAACAAGGCCACAAAATGATGGTCTGCCGAAGAAAGCTATTACAATCTCTAGAAGACAATGAAATCACCGTCGTTAATTACTTGTTAGACTATTGCTAGATGGGAAAACTTAAGGAAACGAATTTTTGTACACTATGGAGAGTTGCGAGGATGTAGATACTGGAAGGACAGGTATCATATGTTGGATGCCATCGTTTGCTCGAGAAAACAGGTAAGTTTTATTATCACCCAGGTGAGGATATTGCTTTATGAGAGGCAGTTAACTTATCGTAGGAATTCGTTTATTCTCGCACGATTGTGTCAAGACGCTTTGACGTCTTGGCTCATGAAACCGGTTTGTATTTGATCCAGGGTCAGTAGTAAGCAAGCGTTGACATCCGTGTTTTTGACTCGCCTGTTCATTTTGGTTACAAGTTGATCGTATTTTATTCTCTGCTTTAACAGCAAGTCTCTTGCTATGATTTCATCAGCCTCAGACCGGATACCTGATGTTTTCTCCTGTCATTCGGAATGAGCAGGTTTCTGATGTGTAACGATTAAAGATAGCCACTCTTGGCACCCGTCTATACCCTTTAATTTCAGCTCAGTCTTGCTTTACTCACTCCAGGTTTGTTTTTTCATATTACATTATCTTTTTACGCTAAAGAAGTGGGCTTACTGTAACGGAACGGATGTTAAAAAATGGCAGGATTTGGTTCCTGTTTAAAAAACCGTAAGAGGGGGTATAAAGGCGCCTTCGTTCTTCTATGTAGGAAGTGATGTTGTTGTCATTATTGAAAAATGGATTACCAGATGACCAAAGTCATGTTTTCTTGGGGCAAACGTTGGTCTTAATACTTAATAATACTTTGTGGGCTAAACGACACCGCTCAGGAAGGCTGTTAATGACCGTGGTCAAGACTTGACCCCTTTTTGCAATAGACGTATTGCATGTTCCATACATCGGTAGTGCAGCTGAGTGGTCAGAACTGCTGACTTGTTATCCCAGGGATGTGAGATTCAGATGTTCAGCCCCTGAGCTTTCGATGATATCGTTGAGTAAGGTATGGACTTCTTTGGGCTTCTCTGCACCAGGATGTTAAGATGGGACGCGATTTTAAGATGAATGTTGCAAGCATGTATTCTTTGTGCGTTGTAAAACACCACTGAATTTGCCTAGCACAAGAAGGGGCTCGAACACTATGCACGGTTTTAAACTTGATTTCAATTTACTTTTACGCTGATAAAATCTGTGTAGGCCTACTCGGGGCAAAAATACCCTTCGGGAGAAGGAAAGTGTAAAAGTATGTACCAGGATCCCAGTATTGGGGTGGTAATGGCCATGGCAGCTACCACCGTATCATCCCTTTTGCGTATTGAAAGGCTGACTCTATAAACCAGTTTGGTGGGGGGGATTGTGGATCCCTTGAATTTGTAGAACCTCATGCTACAACCTTTAAACATGGTGAAGTACCATTGTTTGCTCCTTCTCCACCTCCTGTTCCAACCATGACAGCGTAGTGAAGCTTTTACTATCTTCCTGACGTGAGAGTGATTCCGATTACACCAACAGCATCGATCAGGAAGACTTGCAAAGACACAGATTTAACCAGTTAATATCCAACGCGTTTAATGATCTGTCCAAGAAGGCTTTTATTGCTGATATATGACGTGAGTCCCATTAGAATCGTAGTTTACGTTCACCTTTGACGTCCTTGGTATCATGCCAATGCGGGATTTACTTAGGGTATATGTTAACAAGTCAGCATCTTAAGCAGTGTTGCACTATACAGTATTGAAGGAGGGGCTAATATTATTTTGTAGGCTCCTGTTATCGCAACATCGATACTCGTTTTTACGTCTTCTCTTCTTCTCCCGGTTGTTCATATCCTTATCATTTACTCATTTTAGTTCCTTCTCTTTCTTGTTTCCTTTCTTGTCCGTCGTTATCGTGAACATCATCATGAAGTGCACCTTCATCATAACCAGGGACGGGGGAACAGGGGGCAGCGGGGGCCATGGCCCCCCAAGATTTGCCA
>JAAAKL020013040.1:0-12683 GCA_010016065.2 Carybdea cf. marsupialis auct. non (Linnaeus, 1758)
ATTCATGGCATTCGCCGATCAGAATTGTAAATCTGAATTCAGCAACAATCTGATAACGATCTGATGATTAAAACTACTACTTACTATTTAACACGACAAAACGGAAATAAAGAAGACTATCCACCAATAAGAATATGCTACCGTTAACGTTCGATTTACGTACATGATCATTTAGCCAAGCCGAATGGGCCCCTCCCTTTCTTTACTCTGCTTGAAAGGGAGGCTGTGAACTGAGTAATTTATAAGTCACGGTAGTAAGTCACTTATTTGGGGATTGTCTGAACGAGGGAAGTCTTGACAACTAAATGAATAAATGAACTAAAAGATGCCTCGTCTAGGAGATAAATAGTTGTACGACTAGGAGCAGCTACCTGCGCTCTTGCAGAATTAGACAGAATCTAAAAGACTACAGCTTTTACACTTACAACCAGAATCAAACTTGCTATTGTAACGGCTGTCTACGAATGTGAAAATTAAACCTTGTTAAAATAGTGATGAAATGATTGCAATCCTTAGACATGAAATGCCTAAGACGAGTACTTGGTATCACTTGGAAAGACAGAAAGTCGGATGATTCTGTGCTTACAGAAATTCCAGCTGAGGTATGGTTAACGTGTAGATAAAAACTGCAGTAAAGCAAAATTTTCCTCATGAGGCCAACCTTGGAGGCTTCACAGAGATACATGCCTTTCCCTTGCCGAGAAATTCGCACCAGCTCCATGCTTCTTCAGTGATATAAGAGAACGTGACTTAATCGTGAAACATGAAACCGTATGCAATGGAGAACATCTGACGCGTAAATTGTCTAAATTATCTTAAGTTAATAACATCTGTTATTTGAATCAATAATCAGAGTTGATAGCTTCGATTTAAGAGATTTATATATCAATTACGATGTTACCACCGAAGGAAATTTAGGTAATGCATGGAGTCAATCCTTGTAGAAAAGCCATAATCACTTGGGAAACACACTGCGATAATGGCATTTATTTTAAGCCCCACGTGGAAATATTACTGATGTCTTAGCAGTAAACTGTCATCTAATATCATTTTTAAATGAACTGGATATTATTTAAGGCATAAGAAGACCGTAGATTAGGTCGTTCGTTTTTGAGGGGTGGAGAAGAGTTTGCTGTCCGCTCGTAATACAGTCTGTGCCTCACCGTACCGCCAAACGTTACGTGCTGGCCATGAATCTGAGCTCATGACAGAGCTATAGCCCAAAGATCTGCTGTATGATGCTTATTGTAAAGAGTAACGCTTCTCAATTACTTTCAAATAGCGTCTGTTAAGCTTATTAAGACAAATAGGTCGTTAAAGCTCACAGGAACGTATTCAGACAGTAATAGCATTTTGTCAAGAATTGATATGCAAGCTAAATTAAGTCAGTTAAATTTAATCCGACTGAATCAAAATGAAAATGCAATCCTCTTATGGATTGTTATTATTTGCTTGACACAGTAGTAATAGCATACTAAACATAACTGTGCAGCATATAGTTCCATGCTTATAAGAGGGGAACTTTTACCTTATTAGTGATCACAGAAAGTTGTTAAAATAAACAATTTTTTTCTTTGGTTTGGGATTAGAAATGTATGGTCTAGGGTGTTGGATCAAGTATTGAGTATTAGGGAGGAGTGGTATGGTTTCAGTAGCTTAAGAAGCTGCACAGTTGGCAAACACAGGGAAAGCCCAGGAGGGGAGGTTACAATGCACGCGAGGATACATGCCGCGTTTGTGCCTGCGATCGAATCTTCTCTTGGTCTAAGGAACAGTTACTTGACGGTTACTGTACGGGTAAGAGCGATGGATCACGGGTGGGGCATATCAGTCTAGAGCTTTTCAATCAAGAGGTGTTAGTTAAGATTGAAAGAGCGTGTTTCTCTTCTCAGATTGAAAGAGTGTGTTAGTCTTCTCGAATCTGTTTCTCCCATAGGGTTCTTTCGATGCTTACACACCTATCTTCCATTTCTCGTCGCTGAAAGAGCTCCTCCTTCATGTCAAAAGTAAAATTCAGATGATTTCTACTTATTTCTATGGTGTTCTTTAACATGCTTCCGTCAAAACAGATTCATCTTGATAAGAAATTTACACAAGACTTTCCTCTCCCTTTTTGTAGCAAATGGCAAATCCACACATCCGTGCTATGTATCACTATATCTACAATTGCAATATAGACTGTCAAAGGCCTCTTCAGGTCTTTAATTCATGCGTGGTACGTCATGGTTTTGCGTACCTTCAAGTCTTAAATAGTCTGTTTAAGATACTGAGAACACCTACTTATGTTCTGTGGTGAGAGTCCACATTACGCAAGGGTACGTTATGGTAGAAGTTCTTTGAGAATATAAGCGGCGTATTTAAATGCCGAGTCGTAAGGCTATGTCTTTTCTAGGCCATAATTTCCCCTTCAACTAACCAAAAGTGGGTGAAATTAGCGTTCTTCAGCGTAGGAGTTCATTTTAGTGCACCTTACTACTGATCCCAGGAAGTGAAATTTAGCGGCGTCTCCATCAAATAAACTTTCATTTTGCCTTCGGTGTATTTTCCTCTAGACCCCATTTTTGCAAGAATTTGCGAACTCAGAAGTTGATGTCGTTGGTTTTTAAAAGTTTGGGCAATTGGTGTCGTATCATCGGTGTAGGAAATGCCAGTTGACAGACTGGCATCCATAAAATGCTCTGATTGAAGGCTTGACCCCCTCCCCCTCCCTGATAAATTTCAAGAAGATATTAAACAACACTGGAGGTGGACAGCCTGACCTTACCCAAGCACCGCCTTGAAACCACTAAGTTAAATTAGCCTGAGCACACTGTATTGCTGTATATGTAGACCTATTCCATTATGTCGACGATCATTTAACTGAGCCCAGTATCATCAATTTTCCGACGAGTTTATCTACATACAGTAATCAAGCCGAAGTGTAACTTCGGACATTTCTGACAATAAAAATCGATGTTCAAGATTATGTTACTCCAAGCTTTGCAGCTCCTTTTTCCAGCCTTAGCCTTACTGCCTCCCATCAACATACAACAAGGATTTTTATGGCATCGTGTTAGTTCAATTTTTAGAGTTTGTTGTAGAAATGATCGACTGTAACGTTCCCATAACTTGAGTCTGGAGCAAAGAATTGAAAAGTCGTTAAAGGATTATCTTGTCTTTAAAGTGACACTCATAATCCTTTAAGATGAGAGGTTATAGTCAGATGTGTGAAGAGTGAACCATTTTGATAACTGAATGCCAATTCCATGTCAGTAGCTATTGTCTCTTCTTTCAAAGTAAAAACTTTGGCTTCAGATAGCTCGGCTGTATCGCTATTTATAGGTGAGAGTGAAATGCCTGATATGTCAATATTCAGCCTTGCACTTTCCATGGTCAGGCAATCTAGCTTTCCAACATCATGTAAAGCCCTTGAGTTGCAAGTAGCAAGATGCGTTGCTAAGCAAGCGATAGATGGATTTCTAGCATACTCCTGAAGGGATACCTGCACTTGGGATCTGTTTCAGTGTTGTGTGTTCATCAAAGTCAAAAAGTGAGGGCTCAATAGGAAGGGATTTTCTCAAGGCTATTTGATCGTGTCAATATTCGTGTAACCTGCACGTCATGAGTTGCTTCCCATGACTTACGTTTAAGAAGCCTCATTTGCCCTGATTTGCAGTCAGTTTTTCTTCTTCTAAGTTGACCGTGGTCCCGACTAGCGAGTGCAAAATAACCAGAGAATTGGTTACTTGAAGGCGCTACTTTAGTCCTCAAACCACTCCGACCCCCCGATCTCCCCCGATCCCCCCGATCTCCCCGATCTCCGTCGATCTCCGGAACACTAGTTTCGCCACTGAACCTATGCGTCAAAGCCAATTTTTCCCTTTTACCAAGTGAAGCATTTTGTAAGGCAAAGGGAGGGGACGTCCTTCTTGCTCACTCCTACAGTGACACTCTGCAGCGACCAGAGGGTCGCTAATTTGCCTTAATGGAAAGAGAGTAAGAGGTGAAGGTTGGCTCCTATACCTTTGTGCAGTGACGTAGTCCATTCCATGACTATCGCCACGTCATTAAAAATGGTTTTCTTTCTTTAGTATCCAAAATGACTAAACCTTGGAATTGATGAATGACTTATTAAGTGTCTCAGTGGAGAAGGTTGTCGAATTTATTTATTGATTATGATGTATTTAACTGCAGTTTAGCAATCATAACTTCATGATTAATTGCTGCTTGTCCGAGTGACTTGTTTTATAGCTCGTAGAAAACCAAAGGACAAGCGTGATTGCAGGAATCAAGGATGGGTAGCATTTCAGATTGTGAAACGACAGTCAGATATAGAATTCAATGAATTTTTTAGCGTGAATGTATGATTTTTATAAAGGCGTGTGTGACACTGATGGCATCAGTACAATAAAATGTTGTCAAAACGTGATGAAAATGGACCCTTGATACCCAGCTGATTACTGCTTCATGTATACGTAAATTATTGATAATTAAGTACTCATTACTGCGGAAAAAATACTTGAGAAGGACAGGATATGTCGCCACCAGGACTTAAAGACGTGACCCACGCATTCGTGGCGTGTGCTCTACCAACTACGCAGGGTGTCACAAGATGTTAATTTGAAATTTATCATTTCAAATCCCCACTTCTGGATGATACATATTATATAATATTGCCACAATTGCTACTTGTTTTTATTCGTTTGATTGCAATTGTTAAAGTAGCGATCTCTCGTCTTTCTTGGAGCCATACATTCAAAGATACTCGTAAGCCTAGCCTTGACACACATGTGTCACGCTTGAGGAACACGTGAAGGGTACAAGTGACTGTGGTCTACTAAGCCAATTTCACTCTTTAAGTCACAGAGTAGGTTGCTCAGCTCATCGAACAGTTGAGCTCTCATACGTCGGTATCAACGGGAGAATCCACCAGAAAAAGAAATTTCTTAACCCCATCTTAGTACTTTTTGGACACTTTTTGCTGGCTATTCTTCTTGCCTCCTCTCTCGCTGTTTTTTCTGATGCTTCTACTTTCACAGCCGGCCTTCTTATTGCTTCTCCTCCTTGTCTTTACATGCTCTTCAGATTTCAATGCTTCCTAGTTTTCCTTCACGTTCAAGTTCCCGTTGCACGTCCCTATTTCTATTTTCTTTGCCCCATTTATTCATGTAATGAACATACACAAAGGGTAATAAAAGTCACGTGATTTTGGTATTTAGTAAAATGGAATTAATCTACTGAAAAACACAAGTAGCTTTTTCAACCGATTCATTTTATTTCATAGTATGGTTATGTTTCATTTTTCAGTGAACATGTTTACAGAATAGTATCACAGTCAATGTTTGGCATGCTGTTGTGCCTGGCAGTTTAGCCCCGAGTTGTCGTCAGGCATCATTGACATGGAGAGCACGTTTAAACGTCGCGCGCTCTCTCTTCTCTATTTGTTTATAAGTATTACAGGGTACCTTTGCTATAGAAGCTGCCATTCTTCAATGAACATCTAGAAATAACACAGCCCCGCATGAAAAGAACAACTTGTAAAGACACCAGTAATGGTAGGTCGATGCTACAATATTCATACCGGCACGTCAGTTTTGTCTGTTGTGTACGTTTGGCATTTGAAACTTGAATGAGAAATGTTAAACAGAGAAACAATTTGATTCACGAACCAAAAAGTCCTCGTTCTTTAAAATACCTAAACAAAACGCCAAAGACGCCGGGTGCTTCCTTCACCCTTGACAGAGAAGATTACAAAACCCAAAGCAGTTTTTCAGCTTCAGGAAAAGGGGAAAAGAACCATCATGAAACCATATGATGTATGTATTGTATTCGTTTCTTTGCACAGTGTTAGTCTTTGATGGTAAATAATCTTTTAAGTGTAGTTTCAAATAGGCTTAGGTGTTCTATATTTTCGTTGATATGCAGCATTTACTCTGTTGGTGCAATGAGAAAACTCAGCCTTTTAGATACGTTGCGGATTGAGTTGATACCTTAGCAACAAAGTCACGGGTATCACATGTGTTTAGTCCCTTTGTATTCCTCAATGATGAGAGCTATCGTTGTGTTATCTTTGAAACCAAACGCCTATGTTAGATTAGCAATGACACCCTCACAAGCACCACTCTAAGTCCTGACAATGATTGTTGCTGAAACACTATCAGTTTTCTGGTATTTCATCAGTATATAAAGCCCAGGGGAAAAAGGCATTAACCACAAACGTGTTTTTTAAGGTTATGTTGTCTATAGTATGAATCATTCTCCAAGGCTCTGGATAGGTATTAGTATTAAACTAAAACACACATCAGTCTCATTCTACAATGTTGATAAGAACGCTAGTGTAGGTTACAAAGAGCACTTGCCCATATTTCAGGGGCCAGGGAGGGGTGAGAACGCATCAGTCTAATGATATAAAAATGTAAAATGTGCCCCCTTCCCCCGGTCCCTGCAGGCTTCCAATGTTTCTTGAGTAAAATGTCGGAAATGCAGAAAGTCCAAGTCAAAATATTTAACAACCGATGATTCCGGAAAGACGTAAACTGTACAGCTTACTGGAGCCAGTACTCATATATCAGTTCGGTAATACAATACGTTAGACAAGCTACATCTGTATTCAATTTGACAGAGGGTTCAATTACTGTATCATAATCCTCAAATTACGCCCTCTTAACAATTTCCTGTCTCTTGGTGCCATTCGCTGTCACTTAATATCTATCTTGTTGCGCATTCTACACACAAAGATTATTCGATTGTGAGCCTTAACATTTGGCAAATCTCAGTTGCAGTATTGATTGTTCAATAATGGCCCTTCAAGTATTTGAGGAGGAGGGGTGGCAGAACAAAGGGAAACAGTTGTGACGTCATCTGATGGTTGCATCAGCTGCTGCTTGCTTGTTTTTGTTTTACTGTTAATCAAAATAGGTACCGTTGTACCTTTGATAATACCTCGGTTTTTATCCTTTTGGTGATAAGCATGCGTCATTTAGGTGGCTAAGGAACTTCGATGTCATGCATTTAGCGTGGCTTTCTTGGGGCAGGGGAGGTTTCTGAAGCTACAATCATGGACAAATAGAAGTTAAACTTTTCCTAAATTTCGATGAAAATGGAGCAAATCACGCAAGACACTTGCCACATGAAAGGGGTGTCCAGGTCTGGTATTATTTGTTTTCTAGACCTTTCCGCTTAGCAGCAGGGAGGTCTGACATGCAAGTGCCCAAAATGCTCGTTTTCAAACTGATATTTTGGAACGGGGGTTGGGGAAACTTTCATATTTCCATCCATACAAAATACATATTGTAGGAAGACATTGGAGTATATATTTTTAAAGGGTCGCCTGTTATTAACAAACAAAATGGGATAAGAACCCTGCTAAGATTGTCACCCAGATTTGCAAGGTTCATTATTCATTATATTTTATCCAAGACCTTAGCTTCTGTTACTTCCATGTATGTTATACATGCAAAGTAACCGAGTGGCAAGATGTGATATCACGTTTTGTAAGGCGTGTCGATCTCATCTTCCAGGGTCAACGTAATCAGGGGTCTAAAGCCCATTCCCCTCCTTCTTTGTTGTTATGTATATTCATATTAGTTATGATTTTACTTTATGTTGTCTATAGTTGTCAATCATTAATGAAGATTTGGCCCCTCCGCTTTAAAAACTTACGAGTGGGCCCAGACCGTTATGTTGCCTTTAAGGTCATAAGAACCCTTCCTTACGATACCAGGCAGTCTATTTTTAATCGCTTCGTAGGTGCTTTCAGAGAAATTTTAAAGCCGAAATGTTTTGACGTCAAGAGATGATACAATCTCAGTTATCTTTTGATAGTAGACAAGTAAATATCAATCCCGATTTTAGTGATAATATTGTTGGGTTTTTTTGTCGGCAATGATATGAGATGAGCATCTCAAATGTAGAGGTGGGCATAAGATAGAAGTTATAAACAAATGAGCGGGGAAGAGAAGGCAATAATCTTGGCGTAGGCTATTCATGGTTTTGGGGAAAGACGTTTGAAAGGAACGCTTTCTTCTGCAATTCTGTACTTACTCGAAGTCAAGCACCTTGTTCTTTGCAATGCCTCTTTATGCACACAAATGATGTAGTCAACACCTGATCATTATTCGAAATATGCTAATTTGCAGAAACGGACAGCTATTATCTCCCTATGCCGTAGTCGGATGTTGAGATGCAAATAGGTCCTCGAAAAACGGCAGGTTTTCTTCTGCAACGTTAAGGACCTTAAAGAAAACACACGTTTTGAAAGTTGCATGATAATATCAAAGATCCATCGTACATGTTTTAGGTAATTAAGCTAGTCGTAAATATAAAATCGGCTTCGAGTTTGGTTTTTGAAAAAATTTTAATGGCGTATCACTCTGGTTATTCAGTCCCACCAATCAAATTTAAGGCAAGACTACTACGCACTTATATTTGCCCGGCCCCCGTTTGTTAAGCATATGAGGACTTAAGACCACTTTTTTGACATCCTGAAGACTATAGCCAGGCGTTTGTGAAAATACCTGGGTGTGGTATACATAATTTCAGACCTCCCATGTCCAAAATTGAAAACGAAACAACCTCAATCTTGATAAATCAAAATGTTTGTAGGACTGTGCCCACGTATATTCTGAAATTTAGGTAATTGCTTTTGTTGTTATTTTGCTGCTACGTGAAGCCTAGAGTCAGAAAAATGGCTGATAGTAACAACAGGGGTCCGAGAGTATAAAAGTTGGATTGGTCCTGCTCTGCACGGTATAATTAAGTGTGTTCACGTTTGTATACTCTTGATTTACATAAAGCGCTACTCGTTGAATGCCCATTGAATACCCATTCTGAGCAGGTGTTACTCGAGCAGTAAACAAAACAATTCTCTGGCAACAAAGTACCTTGTTAATTAGGGCTACCTTTGTAGGATAAGTTGGTTCTCTAATTGGATAAAGGTAGACATGTTCTTCAAATGTTTAATTATCAAGTCGAAATATTCACGGCGGCATGTTCTAACGTTTCAGCTATGAATGCTGGGTTAACTGGACCATGAGATGAAGTGTTACCAATACGTCAAAAGAGCTCTACCTTACATTGCTAGTAAGTAAGGCCGCAGTCCATAGTCCACTATGTAGACTGCTGTTTGTGCAATTAAATTAAGTAAACACATAGCACGAAGTCTGTAATGGCTGTTATTGTATTATATTGTTATTGTTTGACTTTGAAATTAACGAGAAATATCGAAGGGGATTCGTGTGGCAGTTGAATTCATATGTCCAAAACGCTGATCGGCAGACAATATAATGTGAAAGTTTACAATTTGTTTGTCTTTTTGGATATACAAGCCACCGTCTACATTGTCCATTTCATTCAGGGTTGCAAAGTGAAGAGGGAATAGGCCAACCAGCAGCCTCAATTCGGCTACTCATGATAGTAAACAGTACATGAAAGTAGTTGTGCATGTAATCTGAACTAAAATATTGAAGCACTTAGTAATTTAAAACGCAACTGTGTCATTTTGAAATCAACGCAGCACGTCAGATGACAAAGACAGATCCTTTGAAACAAGTAGACCAGCTATCCAGCAACGTATCCAAGTAAGTATGCGCTGTATCTTGTATATATTAATGCAAAAATGGTGATTTACTTGTACTCTCAATGTCTAATGTAGACAAAAGCTTGATATCAGCGGTAAATTATTCTTGCTACCAGGATTTTTGCCGAATGATCAGGATGAACCTGTATCAGTAAATCTTGCCACCAAACGACTTGACCCGATTGATAATTTTCTACCGGACATGATGATGAATATGGATTATTCCATCGCTCCCGACGTAGGAGAGGTCGACTTTTACGATCGGCTATACCAGTGAATTATAGTGAACGTGGCTGAGCATTTCACCGTCACTTGCTACCTTCCCCTATTTATTGAACGTCTTCAGCTAGACACCGTGTGACATGACCGAGACTTGGAAATACAGGTGCAATCTACGCGACCGGCTTCTAGAGTTCCCTCCTCCCCTTTACCCCCACAATGACTAGGTGAGTCCGGAGATGATGGTGAAGGGAGGTTATCAAAATTTGCTGATGGTGGGATCAAAGGACTCTCGGTGGATTTTATTAGAACATGGTTCTGATGCTACTATCAACATTTCATTGTAACTACTTTTCATAGTAATTACACGATTAATAGCTGCGTACATCAAGTTACTGACCACCTGCATGGATTGCGGCATTAGCTAAGATGTTGGCAATAAGCATCCTTCGTTACTTAGTGAAGTCGATCAATTAACATTCATTCCCTTTCTATCCAACACAAGTTACGTATGTTTTCTCACCAGTAGTTTTATGTGCTTACTTTGCTCTTTAGGCCTTTTCTGTATTCCCTTTTTTATCTTGATTTTTCGCTTCTTCCAGCTCTAAATTAAAGACTGATGCAGCCCATAAAAGTACTTTAATATTTATTTTTGTTTTGATTATCATCTACTTTCTAGAAAAAATGTTGATCTAAGTTTGTTTATTTAACGCCTCGATCTTTGATGTTTTCCCCTATTGTTTATTGCTTACTCTGATCTCTACATCAAACGCAACCTTAAGAAGTTTAATGTACACGAGGATGACAATGTGCTAGTGAACGTATCGACCGGAGATTTCTTTTGAGAATCTATTTTGTCTCTATTCGGTTTCATTTCTTATATATTTTATTTATTACACTCGTTGGCATTGTTGTTTGTACTTTCCCCCCGTCTTTACAGTTTCTTCTCTAATCTCGAAAGGGAACACTGATACATCTCATTACAGAATCGTTTGATTCATGATTTTAGGTTAGGAGGTGGGCAGGGGGGTAGTTCTGTCTATTTCTTCAATCAGCTCTTCCATGCTCATCTTTTCATTCCATTTCAAAGAAAACTGCTTGTAAATACTAGGATTTCGTGTTTTTAATTGACATCAAGGATTAAATCATTGTCTGAGTCCGTGTAAAATCCGGCTAGACCTGGATAAACAGGCCTTCTTAATTAGTGATTTAGTTGAGCTTATCGTCCAGCAACTCATGGCGGACTTATTTTTAAAATATCAAGGATTACTTACAGATTATAGCTTGATTTCATCAAAGCAATCTTAGTATCAGACAGACGAGGGCATTAGTAAAGAGCTATGCAGAGGGAAAGTGTGACGTCATGATTTTGAAAATGTTTGAATAGTGGACTTAATATTCAATTTCCATGTTGCCCTTTTAGTAAGAACATCAATAGCCCAAATTAAGAGTGTTGCTCTTTCCCAACACCGAGATATAACGTTTAAAACTTTTTAATCTCTCTAGCAAAACCTTATTATTTGATGCTGGTTCCTAACATAAAGAAACAAGGGATATTAACAGAGTTTTGACCAGATATTTTTGAAATTCAAACGCTGTTAGTTTGAAGACAATCTACACTACAGATCTGGTATTTTGGGAAACAGCCTATTCTAGAGTTGCCTTTAAGTATTTGGAAATCGTACCATTTCCCAAACTTTTTATTTGTGACGTCATCACTTTCCCTCCGCATTGACCTAGTGAATGTGCAATCTGTGTTTGAGTCGACCGATACATTGTAGTCAAGCATACAGAATATGCGTTAAACTTGATATTGCTTTCATAAGAAGAACAAGAGAGTGCCTCTTTTGATCAAAGAAGGGGGGAATCTATAATTAATAGACAACACGAACCACCTCTTCCCATACTTATCTCTCAGGTGCAGTTAGGAAAGGCGCTTACGTTACACTGATGGTAAAGAATTTTCGTCATCTACGAAAATATGTCTTTGATGATTTTCAAAATCGCTTATTTTTTACTAACATAGACTTGACATTCTTGTTTGAGAAGTTTTGATGGCCTTGGTCAGGGACCACCCTGTAGTGGTGAATACATGGAGTGATTGATCAGGGGAATGAAAATGGCTTAGGAACTGATAGACTGATTGTTTCGGATAATGGGTAAGGGGTGGCAAGTGAAAAACGGAATTTTTTATCCTTTGTATTGCGAAAAACGTTGTAGAAGGTTATGATTTACGTCCGTGAAAGCAGTTGGTAGCAGATGATGGTGTTTGCAGCATTGGAATTGGTTTAGGTTGAATAATGCGGTTGTTTTGAATTGGAATCAGCATCATTGATACCAGAAACGAAAGGAAAGAATGTTTTAGGTATGAAGCACAAATTAGTTAACAGCAGATAGGGAACACGAGTTGCATTATGTCCGTTAAAGTCTTGCTGTTTAAATCTGACGAGAACGTCCACCTACGCTCTCAAATAGAACTTCCTAACACAAGGACGCTTTTTCAGGTCTAATATTTGCAAAGAAGTAAGTTAATTCTGCGGATGCTGCCAGCATTCTATCCTGTGTACAATTCACGTGCAAGGTCCTTTTTACGACCTTCAAGTAAAGGCGCGATGGCGCCACAACACAACAACTCGGCACTTCTTCTCAAGCCATTACAACTCGGCACTTCTTCTCAGGCCATAACAACTTGGCACTTCTTCTCATGCCATAACAACTCGGCACTGCTTCTCGGGCCATAACCACTCGGCACTTCTTCTCAGGCCATAACCACTCGGCACTTCTTCTCAGGCCATAACCACTCGGCACTTCTTCTCAGGCCATAACAACTCAGCACTGATTCTCAGGCCATATCAACTCGGCCCTGCTTCCCAGGCCATAACAGCTCGGCACTGCTTCTCATGCCATA
>JAAAKL020013042.1:0-12682 GCA_010016065.2 Carybdea cf. marsupialis auct. non (Linnaeus, 1758)
AAGATTTTGGGCCGGACCAAGGTTCCATAATATTTTAAGACAAGACTGCCCTGTGCCTCATTGCTACAATAGCCAAATATAATTATGAACCATTGACAATGAGGCACCTGGATACTCAGAACAGCATTACAAAAAAGGTCAATTTGATTGGTCTGGCTATGTTAAGTCCAGGAGCAAACAGATCTATTTCTACCAAGCAAACAAAATCAATAGCCTGGAGATAGACCCTGTGGTAGATCTGCATCATGGTGGGCTACGATCTATGAAGGTGCTAGTATACAACTACTAAAACTGGAGAGAAAAGAATAGGACAGAAGTGCCTAAAGATATAAGTAGCTTTTAAGTGTCCACATTAGATTAATTATGCATGATGTCAAGTCAGGTATATCAAACTTTCAACAAAGTAATGGATCTATTTCATGGAATCTGTTGCCAGATACACCCACAGAAATTCAATTTGGATCAGCTGGTTGGTCTTTGTGAATCAAATTTAACTGACTGGATGAAGATTGCAGTTCTATTTTAAAAGGATGAAACATATTTGACATGACAGACGTTTGTATCAATTGCTTTCTTGAAGGATACAAATGTGCCAGCTGAGTTATAAAAATAACAAACTAAGTCTATCTTTTATCTCTCCTACTGTGTATTTCTAAGCAAAGAAAGTAAAGAAAGTTCATAAATTCAGATTTTCATTTCTTCAAAATTCAATTCTTTACTTTAAAATTGTATTGTTCTAAAACACTTCTAGAAATAGCAACACATCAGTATACCAGTAATCATAATAAAACAAACATTGCTTATACATATCTATGGATAAAACATTTCAATAAACAAACTATATGTTTTCTTAGTACAAATTATATTTGTGTAGATATGAATATATTTATACTACTATGTACATATATACATGCATGCATAAATATATAGATACATGTTTTGTATAGTAACACCAGTTGAAAACAAACATTTTATATAAATACATAGATCTTCATATAGGTCTATATAAATTCAATGTAACTTAAGTTTGTAGCTACATATTTCACTAACTATTTACTTTGTGCACTAACCATGAAACACTGTGAGCCAGCCAGTATTTTGTAGGAATATTAAAAACATAATGTTTTCTACCTCTAGCATCATCATTTTTGCCCCAATGAATCAGACATTAAGATCATCTGTTAACGGTGTAATTCCAACAAAATCAGAGGTGAATGGCTGGGAGGATCGAAACAGCTAGCATGATGAAGTGAAAACGACACTAGCTGGAAAAAATGGTTGTATAAATAAGTTAGCAAGAAATGAGCCTTTTGTATATACTTTACATTCCATGAAACCCACTGCTATTTTATAGCTTTTAAAAGGGTGTTTGAGGGACACAGGATCAAAGTGTGTTCAAACTTGCTAGAGAATAAAACTTGGACTTTAAATTTGCTCTTGACTGTGTCTCCCATTTCGGGTCTTATTTCATACACTGTTTCTTTCTTTCGTGTTTTCACCTGCACATAGTGGGCCTTTCACTTAATTTTCTTGAGATTACAAGACTTTGATCAAGCATACATTAACAGTGATGTTAAAGAGTACGCTAAGGCATTGAAAATATAATAGCAATTTGTCTTTTTTAAAGTTTGTTATGGTTCTATAATGCCACAAGTGTGTAGATGCATGTATACATGACTATTTTCATTTGTGATACATTTACATTAAAATGACTTATGAACATATTTTCTTTAATATAGATCTTTTTCCCTTTGTTTAATTTCTTCTATTCCCATTCATGGGGTTTGACGGTGCCCATATTAATGGGACTTGTTATTGGAGCATAGAGAACTTTAAGGCCGGATGCCCTTCCTGATGTCACCAATGGTCATTCCGAGAATTGAACCCTGACCCTCCAGAGCCTCTAGATCTGATGGCCAACTTATCCACTAGACCACGGTGGCTCTAATATAGATATATTTTCATGCACAGTATATAAAACTTATATCCAAAGAACATCTAACTTTCTACTAGCATGTCACTCAATTTCAGATCTGTCTTACTGATCAGTTCAATTGCTTCTAGAACACACAGTACTGCATTGTGACATATTTATGTGACTTCCTTGCCAGCACTCAAAAGTATCTTCTCTAGACAAATCATAGAAAATGTAAAACACCATTATTGAATTGACTAGTCAAGGTTGTCATGGAGACTGACTGCCTATGCAGAGGGAAAGTGTGATGTCATGATTTTAAAAACCTTTGAATTATGGGGAAAATACTCAAGTTTCATGTTGCGCTATTAGAGAAAACGTCAATGGCCAAAATTGAGAATGTTGCTCTTTCCCAACACCTAGATATTAGCTTTCAAAGTTTTACATCCATCTTACAAAACCTTGTTATTTGATGCTGGATCCTAACTCGAGGATCCAAGGAATATTAACAAAGTTTCGACCGGATATATTTGAGATTCAATCACCTTTAGTTTAAACACTATATACACTATAGCACTGCTATTTTGGGAAACAGTCTATTCCAGGGTTGCCTTCCGATAACTGAAGTCAAATATTATTATTTCCAAAACTTTTGATTTGTGATGTCATCACTTTCCCTCCGCATTGCAAGCATACCTCCCCTTTCCACAGTAATGCCTGATTAAGTGCATATATGAATTTTATTGACTTTAAAGGTTCAAAAATTATATCAACTTTCGAATGGCACTAATTTAGCAGTTTTTATTTAAATTGGCAGACTGTAACTATATGCACATTGCATACATATATATACAACATGCATATAAATGTCTTCAGAATGTTAGTATAAAAAGTTAAGCCTATACCCATTCTATTTAGCAAATAACCATTACCAGTTCTACATGCTGCAAGAGAAGTAGATGCTTAATGTATGCACATTCTCAAACTATCAAGTGCAATCTATCCATGATGTAGCTGTAAGCACTAACGTCCCTCTCATCCTCAATGACCACACCCACTAACAACTAATGCAAATAACACTATGCTTATCAGTTATGTTATTGATTTTGTAATGGCATATTAGGATTATCAAAAATGAAGAAACAACAGCACTAAATATAAAGCAAGGAGTTAAACTGGCATGTGAAACAGAACTAAACATACAGTTGGTAGGTTCTGCCCTGTCAACTTAAGTAGTGCATTGCTGAAGAAAATCTTTCAAAAGTGCAAAAGTCATCTTTTCTTTGTTAGAGTCAGAGAAACAAAACCACAGTAATAGTATCAATGCCTAATTTCCAGAATGCTTTGATTGTGCATATTTTCAGTGTATCAGATTACACATAGTTACAATAAACCTTGCCTGATTTGTCTATGTTAGGGTATGTCATTTCTTTCTGGCTTAATACAGCATTAAACTCCAGCAAAATGTCAATGTCAATTTGCCTTAAAAAAGTGCTTCTGAATATTACATGAAAGTGATGGAACTTAACCTGTATAATATGTCACTGTGATGGAATTTGCAACACACTATAAATGTATTCTTATAAATTATTTCACATAAACTTCATACACTTTGTGAGACTCGTATATTGCTGTGGCCTATTAAACTTCTAATTTCCAAATCATATTGTCTTAGTAAACAGGGGGGGCTTAAGAAATGCAATGCAACACATAAATCAATAAGTCAATGGAAACAATAATAGTAAGAACCTCTTGTACAGAGCTGGACCTAAAACTTGCTCCATTCTTATGGTTTGGAAGAAGCTCTATACTCTCATAAAAATAGGTTTTGTATAACACAAATAACTGATATAAATATACAGATGAATGCAAGTGACTCTTGTGAAAAATTTGAGGGAGTGTACGTTGATACTGATTTTATTTGCCATTCTTAACGTAAAACAACCAATCACTCCATAGAACATCCAAAAAAATTAAATCTTAACCATTTCCTAAAAGGGTCCTAAATTACATATTTAAATATGAAGTCAATCTGGAAATACAACTGACGACCACTGTCATAGCAATCTAACATGCTAGCTACCTAACTTGCCACTAAGAAATCCATGACATAACAGGGTGGGCTAACCAAGCTTCTTCCAGCTTGCAAACCATTAACTAAACCAATAACCCTGGAACTTAATACCTTAATAACTAATTGACAATAAGTAGCAACAGTAACAGTCCAAAGAAATCCGATTCATGTAAAAGAAACTATCATCTGGTTGGTGCATGTTGGTAGAAAAACAAAAAAATTTAAGAGCCGACGGCTAAGCTTGGTGGTGAGACCAGCTGAGCTCCACCCAAGCTTGCTGTCATTATCATAAACATGTATAATCAAACGCTCACGAATTCTTGTAAGCTAAATGGGAGTGATTAAGATTAAAGTCACCCAGCATTACATCGTTGTCCATAAAACACGTATAAAACGCTTGTAAAAAGCTGACGTCGAATTTCTATGAGTAAATGGGTATGCTAAAAATGTAATACTGAGCGTGGAACAAAACACAACAAACAATGAGTGTGCTGGAATCAAAAGGAGCTAAAGTGAACTACATAGAACGAACAAAGGAACGATTTGACAGTCTGACAGCATGTACCTCTGCCATTTAACGACAGATCAAGACTGAAATTACTAACAAAACATTTCAGTTACATCTTGCAACTCCATAAGGTTGTGGGTCAATTCTAAACAGATTTAATTTGTTTAGAAAAATAGCCACAGATCCGCGACCCACTCGGACTTCATTCACAACAAAGGGAAGATCAAATCCTATCTTAGCTTCCGAGTAAAAGTAGGGGTTAGAAAATCGAGTATTTTTTATGATAAGAAGCCACACAATTCACAGAATTCTACAATTGAAGCTGGCAGCCTACACCGTTATCAACAGTTCAGACCACAAATGATTTTTAATAGACTGTAAACACTTTATTCAAACGGCTTCCTTTGTTAATGTGGTTTTGAAAGAACGATTTATTGTGCTTGACTCCTAGAGGCGATATCACTGAACCCATGAATACACAATCATCAACAAAAGTTCATAGCTAAATAAGTAGTGCTTCAACAGAACCCAATTAGCAAACATTTGAGAAAGCAAAGTGAGGATGCAATATTGCCGTTGCCAGAACAGATACTGTTAAGAATATTCGAAGGTGCGAGTGCATAATTGATTATAATATATTTACGATGAAAGTTCGGTAACGACTGCTTAATGGCCAAAGCAAAGAGTATGGAATTTCGAGCTTGAAAACCGACAATGTTGTATTTATTATGCTGCATTAAAGTGGCATAATTATTTCATTTAGCGACAATTATGATCGGGATTATAAAGTGATTTTTTATATAAATTAGTCACAAGTATATATTAGAATAATATCATCGAGAATTAAGGTCAGGATTAAAACGTGACTACGTAATAGAAATCAGTCAAAGAAAATGAGTAATCATTGGCATATTAAGGCAATTTTCACTTATCATCGGCTACACTTAACTGTATCACGTTATCTATTTCTCAGTTGATAACTGAGTTTTGATATCCACAAATAGGTATATATTTCTGAACATATGTAGATGTAAACTGACTCGAGCATGTGGAATCAAACAAGCAGCTGTTACATTCAGCGCTTAGCTTATCCAGCCATCTTAAAACCCCTCTGCAGTGATTACTAAGGCCAAACCAAACCACAGTTTTTCGTTTCTGTGAACGACAGTCTACTTTTCGCTATTAAAGACGTTCTGAAGTCGGTCACTGATATCTCGTGAGGCGAGGGTCTCACTTCGTCAGATACAACCAGGTTGCAAAATCTCAAATGCGCCGGCAGATGGAGCACAGCGTGAATTTTCGTGCTGTTTTTTTTCCGGAACGAAGGATGGTAAGTCAATCGTGGATGTCAAATTATACGCTTCAGCCTCTCCATTGGAGTTAAACTGAGCTTAAAATTATACAGATGGTATGTAAAAAGGTAAATCAGATTCTGGAGCACCAATTGTTTACCCTTACTGGCAGAAAAATCAACCTCAATTGTGAAAACAAAGTTGGAACTTTGGCCAGCGCAAACCGGGTCTTTCATCATGACAATCTTCTGAGCAATTACGATAAGAAAGGACTATTGAAATCCTGCAAAAGACTAACGTAGTTTAGGCAAAATTCTTGTACGTGGAAAGAAGAAACTATGCAAAATATTTACGAGACAATCACTGAACTATTAAGTGTTTGCTGGTTGTGGGTGTTTCTGACCAAATAAATCTAAATGGGGAAAATACAATTGGTGCTGGTCATATTTCAAAACAGTATCGGCTTTCTTTGGTGGCCTTGAATCGGTGTAATGTTCGACATGTTGACTGTCTGCCTCCACCAACACTAGGATATAAGTTTCCATCACATATTAGCATTGTTCCTAATATTGTAAAGCTTTCTTCGACCACTAATGCACAAAGTGAGCTATGTGTAAAACGAGTATTAAATTTTCATTCGCTGACCGGTGGCATTGTTAATTCACTGTAAAGGAAGAGATAATTTACTCTAATTTAATCTCGGCGAATACCAGCACATCAAAACAGCCCATCGAAATCAAACAATAAAGAAATGGGCAACCCTTAAAACTGAGCAATGTTTTGACTGAGGCTTAACACACACGAAAGCTAGCAACAGGTTGATTCAAAATAAGAAACAGGCTTCTATTAGCTACGATGTAAAGCCTCTCTACTTGAGTTGTTACGAGACAACACTCTATAAGCACTACCACATGTAAAGTACTTACACATAAAAACGTTATCATAGTTGCAATATGCGGTGCAAGTTTCATTTAAGTAAAAACTCACCAGTTCGTTTGTTTTCTTGGACTTCCTCGACATTTTCCTGATCAACTACAGGAGCTACAACGACATCAGTCGATTTCACCGGGTCAAGAACTGAGGGAATCCTTGGTCTTGCTCGCTTGCTATTTCGACGAGAAAGCGAGCTGTCATCCTCTACTTTCCTATCTCCATCATCCTCTATAATTTCTGTAGGGCTAAAAGAATTTTCTGTTTGATCAGGGACGGGAGTAGGTAATTCGTAAGAAGATGGTGGCGGAGGAACCACACTAGGTATTTCTTCCACATCGATAATATCGGCCAAAATCGAATCCTGTGCTTTGATATAAGATGGCCTACGACGTGGGCTCTCTGCTCCACGTCTCGACAACGGATATCCACTTTCCTCATCATCTGGAAAAGCTAAACTTACCATACTGGCCTGTGATGACTCCTCGAGAGACCTAGGGGCATTGTCGGCTTGGCCAACATTCCCACTTAATTGAGGTTCGTAGTGTAAACCTACTTCATTTTCTATGTCCTGTAAGAAGCTCGAGATTTGCTCCGCTAGGCTGTCACCAACTGCAGCGATCTCTCGATTTGAATAGACGGGATGATCATTGTTGTTATCATCGTTGACGATTGAAAAGCCACTTTGTACATCTCCGCATGGAGTATCCTTGAAACTGTCTGGAGGTTCGATCACTGGAATATAAGCATCACTCGATTCAGAAGTGGCGTTCATAGGTTCTGCAGGTAACATACCTGGCGATCGTCCTTGGTCTTCGCTTGAAAGATTCCCTCGCGATTTCGCTGCTAAGACGTCAGAAGATGACCCTAAATCATATCGTCTGATTGTCTGATCAATAACATTACTTGGATAGTCTGTCATTGACGGACTCAGAGATAAATCCTCTCCATTTTTCAATGAATCTTGTAACACATCCTGCTTAACATTGGCAGGAATCAGATCGGCTTTTCCTTGTTCACTACCCGTTGACGTCCTCAAAAACTCCTCTGCATTTCCCTCGTGTTTATGGTCAATACTACTCGCTGACCTACAAGGTATCCTCGATGATAAATTACTGTCTGGTTTCAACGAGAACGGTGAATTTGTAAATCCTAACTTGTCAGGCCTTCCTTGGCTACTGACAGCTCGAGTATAAGCATCCTGAGCCGCAGTCTTGTTCTTGTTTGGTAGATTCAACTTAAACGGATTTTCTGCTACCTTATATTTTGCTCCTAAATTCCTTGGCAGTGTGTTACAACGACGTAAACTCCCTCCTTCAACTGTGTTATTTAACTCATCATACCTTTCCATTCTGGCAGTCATTTCGTGCTCATCGTCTGAATATCTCTCTCCATAACCTCTGTACCTACGAAAGTTGAACGGGCTTTGAATGATTCCTGTTTCCTCAGCGCGACATGTTGTGTATTCTTTGATTTCACTCATGGAGGTCGACAGATATGTTGATTCAGAATCACTCAAAACACGTTTAGCGCTGTATGTTGGTGGAGTAAAATTCCTCGTCTTCTGGAACGATTTAATAGACGGGATGGTCACCTTCGAGATTTTAGCAACACTAGAAAAGTTCCCTAACTTGCCGACGGAATTCAATCGACCATTCCTTCCTTCCTGGTCACTTTTTGATCCCATATCAAATGATGAAGCTTGGCTAACAAAAGGTTTATGAAAAGTCGAAGTCGATGCGCTTTTCATAGTCTGCCTGACCAAATTAGTGGAAAGCCCGCGATAAGTGGGGAGTATATCCTTATGGGCACTGAAAACTGGGTGAGAAAACTTTCTCAAGGTCGAAGATATGTCAGAAGATCGATGATCGCTGGTTAGTTGCTCGAAATCCTCTGATCTATCTCCATGATCATAACGATCAAGTGAACTAGCTCGACTTAATGCTCCACTCTCATCCGATGCACTGCCAATACTCTGGTATTGCTCACGCTTCTTTCGATACCTGTTTCCACGTTTCTTAGTTCGTTTCACTAAACGTCGTCTCCTGGTCTCCTCGACAACATTACAGACGCTACTATCGGTCTCTAATTGTTCTTCTCCTGTACTGATATCTGTATCTGAATCGGTATTCCATAGTGTGGTCGATTTCTGATCAACTTGTTGGCAAGTCGAGCCAGAGCGATCGCCATCAGCTGGCTTCTTAATACCAAAACCCTCTCTCTCCCCTACCACCGAACATTCCTCACGTTGAACATCAACATCGCTTGAAATCACTGCAGTGCTCTCTGTAAGCGAAGAAGTCCGTTTGGTATCAAACTCCGCTTGCCTGTGGTGCACTTTGCCTGTATGAAAATAAACCTTGCTCCGATGAAAACCGCCTGTTGTAGCTTGAGAAAAAGTTGGCGCTGGCGGATCGTGTTGATTGTCCTCACCATGTGATATCAGGAGACTGTTTCCCGGAGTTTTTTCCTCTGGTTTCTCTGAGAACCGACTTACTGCTTGTATTTCAATACCTCTATGTAAATTTCTCTGACTGAGTATTTTTTTAGACATAGTAGACTCGTTAGCTCTTACTTGTAACTCCTTACAGAGTCTCCCTGAATTAAGTTCTGCATTGTCTTTATCGCTTTCAGATGATCGCGATGTTTTAACTTGGCTATTCACCTGAAATAATTCCTTTTGTGATTCTTTTTGTGTATGATTCTGATCCCTTTCACGTTCGGCCCATTGTTGGATGCGCTTTGCATATATTACACTTGACATAGACGATTGTACTTTTTTCTTATTCGGTGAGCTGGGGTGTCGTATTCCTAGCCCAGGAACACTCGAAAATCGCATCTTCGTTTCACCATCAGTCGCACTCTGTTGCTCCAGTTCATCTTGCGAATATGCACTGAGAGTCGATGCATCATCTAAGTCGGCTTCTGTTGTGACTGATGATCTAGTGCTTTCTTTTCTGATAGAATCCTCGACATCTGAACCAAGAGTACAAGTCTCGTCATAAGCAGTATCAGTTTCTGTAGTTGGATCTGGACTGACATGAACATTCTCTGAGTCTAAAATTGGGCTTGCAGCTGCAGGCTCCGATCCTTCTTCGCTATAGTTCTGCTCCGGCTTTCCAGTTTCCTCGACTTCTTCAAGTTTTTCTTCTTGAATGTCACACTGTACTTTACCTCCTCCTTCTTGCCATGTCACCTCACGAGCGAGTGGAGACATCTGCTGAGATTGCCTACTGTTGCTCGATCTAGTAGATTTTGAACTCTCCTCACCACTCGAGTAAGCCAGTTCATCTTGTGAGAATGTAGTTGACATATCAGCATCATAACCTGCCTCAATCGTTCCTGGGAAGTGTCCGTTGCGTATAAAAGCTTCTTGCTCTGCGATAGTCGGTTTCGGTCCAAGTTGCATGCGTCGAACTGGCTCCATATTCGGATCCGACTCGGATCTTATGACGCTTACAGCCGCTATTTGAATCTTTGGCTGAGTACTTGCCCTTTTTAACAGTCGAGGTGGTATAGCTCTCGGTATTCTGTTTTCTGTGTCGGATTTTCTACGCTGTGGTGCTTTTACATTGATTTGGTCTTTTTCTTGGAAGACTGAACGCAGATTACTACTTCCATTTCTAGTCTTACTAAACCCTGGCGACCTTGACCTGGACCTTTCACTCTCTAACATTTTCTTCTCGAATGACTGGGCCTTTTGTAGTATATTTCCAGCCACCGCTCGTCTCCCTCTCTTTCCTAACTGGCTTGGTATCGACTGGGTACTCCCTTTCGAATCTTCATCCTCTGTTATAATTTCAGTTGACTGGGGCTCAACTTCATCGATATCATCTGAAACACTAAGCTTTACACGAACCGACTGATGCTTAGTTTTCTCTGAAGAAAAGTCGTACTCTACAGAGGTCTTCCTCAACTTCTCCTCCGCGGGGAGGGGAGAATGTGTAGGCGATGTATGCGAGCTGCTATTCGAAGACGCATCCTCTTTCTTCTTAGAAGTGGCTTCTATGGTAGCGATTCCACTATCTTCAAGCTGGACATCCCTAGGAACAGCTTTGCTTTTTCCATCCATGGTAACCTTCTTTTGTTGAAGGTTGGAAGTCTTAGTGATCGAGTCCTTCGAACCTTTCTCCTCACCACCTGATAACGTACTACCAGAGTCAGTCCTTGTTCTCTGTAAACTGCCAATATTTTTGGTGTCCTTCTCAAGTGATTTGCCTCTTCGAGCTTTCAGTATATGACTGCCACGGCCTTTACCAATCCAACACGTATCGGGATCACTCTTCTCTTCCTCTCGGTTTGGTTTTACTTTTCTTTTCGATGGCGGGTCAGTTCCTCTCGTCTCTTGGGACACTTTCGGGACGGTCGACAGTTTCTGATTGTTATTATTATCGTCTTTTTGAGTCGGTGCTTTGATACGGTCTTCCATAATTCCGTCCTTCTTTTTACTGTCTGCAGCCCCACTTCCATCCTTCGTTTTCGATAATTTACTTTCGTTTATTCTATTTTTGACTATATTAAGTGAAGAAACTCCAGTTTCTACTTCACTTTCGTGGACCTTACTCCTCTTTTCTACCTTATCGCCATCACGAGAACGTTCTACACGTGCTGTTACCTCACTCTTCCCGCCAATCCTCCGCTCAAATTCTGAGCTACGAAAGCGCACTATATGGCTCCCAGAACTGTCTTCAGTCTTCTCGGGTACTCTCCTGTCACTTGGTATTCGTGTAAGCTTCGATTTGGCCGACTCATCCTCGCCACCGCTTGCTTTCATTTCTGTAATTCTCGTATGCAGAGTCGAAGTCTTCCCATCCTTTGCTGAACCTGACTGGAAGCTCTTTCTTTGCTCAGGTTCATCATTTTCCTTATTCCCCTGTCTCTTTTTTCTACTCTCGCCGACATCAGAGGACTCCGTACCGCTAGCAGTTCTAGCCCTAGCTGTGCTAGATCCCAACGGAGACTCTCTACTTGTAGCAGTGACCACCTTACTCACTCCTATGGAGGTAGCTTTTTCGGACACGTTTTGTTTTCTCCCTCGAAGTGCCTTAGACGAGCTATCCGACGCACTTCCACGGTCAGCGTTGTCAACATTTAATCTTGGGTTACTTCTTCGACGGTATCGCTGCTGGCTTTCATGAACTTCGTCCAGATATTGTTTCGTTTTGACTTTGACAGGCACTGGAATTCGCGCCGCTGTTCGATTTACATGAGATCGTCCTGCCTGATGTCCTAGTTCCTTTGTTGCATTAGTTCTTGGATTTTGGGCCTTGAGATTGTAGTTTCGTTTGGAGGAATGTGAAGAGGCTTCCTCGTCCTCACTCGTTGATGACATTCCAAGGATCTGCAAAGAAAGAAACAACATTGGAAAAAATAGTATGTGTGATGGGTTAAATATTGAAGCTGTAAACATTTTACACACCTGTTGCCCTGGCCTGGATGCTTCTAATCAGTTTGTCTGATAGACCCTTGAATGTTCCTTTGACATTTTTGAAAGCAAAAGTGTTGCATGCCTTGACGTTTTAACGCACATGATTACAAAATTATAAAAGGAAGCCTCCCGGTTTCCAAACTCAAACACTGAACTTCCATAAGTATTTGCTTTAAAGAAATACTTGTACGGATAAAGAAGATTTAACCCATTTCCTTCAGTAAGTAAAAACTTAAAATCGTAATAGGAAGTTGACATGAGGATAAGTTTGCTGTAACTTTTCTACTGTAGAGTGACAGAACTTTTCTCCGTTCATTACCCCTAACCCTCCTAATAATTACCCACGTGTTTAGCAGATGGTTTACTTTTGAGATCTTTCTACATCTCTTTCTAAATTTTACATCCTACCTTGCAATATTATTATATGTGCTTATTGGTGATGCTGTTGTTTCTCTGAACTGTTATAATTTTTTTTTTTTAACTTCAATGCCATTTATTTGTTTATTTCATTGTTAACACTCTCACCGTTGTCGCC
>JAAAKL020013043.1:0-12681 GCA_010016065.2 Carybdea cf. marsupialis auct. non (Linnaeus, 1758)
TGTCTTTACTTTCGCTGTACGTTTTCTGTCTGTTGTCTTTACTTTCGCTGTACGTTTTCTGTCTGTTGTCTTTACTTTCGCTGTACGTTTTCTGTCTGTTGTCTTTACTTCCGCAGTACGTTTTCTGTCTGTTGTCTTTACTTTCGCTGTACGTCTGTGGTCTTTCTCTCTCTTTGTAAATCGCTGTTTTATTTGAATAAGTGAATACTTATGAAGTAAACTGATACGTAAAAAGTGACTACTTTTAATCACATTTCTTATTTTCAAACTAATTTTTATATAGTGCATAGACGACGGAAAATTACCAATGTGGCAAAATCTAAAGGCACCACAGATTGCTGTCGAATATTGGAAGCTTCCTGTAAGTGCAGATTTCTAGTCCATGCATTGTTCTTTAAAGACATTTTTAAGAATTGTCTTTGCTCGACAGCTTGGGGCCGCTTCATTGCTAGTCCTTACGTAGTCAACTACTTTGTATTTTTGCAGCTGCTATTTGTATATGTACATAAGTCGTGTCTAATTTTATATAGCGATTTGTTGTTGCATAGAAAAGCGAATATCTTACGGATATTATGAAAGTCACGAAACTGCAGCGGTGTAAATCTGTATTTTCCAAAGGGGATGATAGCGTCCCACTGGGGCATAGGAAACTGTTCGAGAAAGGAGGTGTAGATTTCTAAATTGGGGATTTTTTTATCAATTTCAAATCGCTTGCGTATAGTACCACCTTGCTTACTGCCTTTAGGTTGCAACTCACTAATACCATGTATGAGGCCCACTAATGTCTAGAGCCGCTAATTTTGTGTTCTAGGAACTTTGACGGGGAGGGGGGCGTTTGCATTGAATGATTGAAAGTGATGAAATGATTGAGAGTCAGCGGAAAGACGTGTATTCTTTAACGGCTCACAATAATAAGGGTGGCTAAGGTCAAAGTAGATGCAGCCTATTCAAAACAGTTCTCGTTGTTCCCATGGTGAATACAGAAACGTCATCGTCTTGGTGAGCAATGGACATACATAGACCTAACCGCAAGTTCAGTTATCTTTTAATGAAATAGTCCATGTAAACATGTAACATATGTCAATCGAGATATATTGTAATGTCCTGTTTTGGCAAGTAAACTGTCAGTCGGGACTTTCGTCGCAAGTAATGCCTAATGTGATGGCATACTCAATTATATAAAAAGAAACACCGCTCAAATCCTTCATTTTTGCGATATACCCACTCCATGAGATTTTGATATTGTAATGTCGCTGTCGCAACCAGCGCAGGGTAGAGCAACTCTTGCACAATACACAAATATATTTTTTACTTTTATTTGTTGGAGGAACTGTGATTTCTCTCACAGTTCCTCAGTCACTCTTCTTCCTTGTCAAGATTACTTACTCATGCGATTTACAAGCCAATAAAAGAACGCTTAATGACAGTAAATGAATTTGGTAGGCTAAGAATAATCAAGTACTGGTTAAATTTCGTGTGTATGTATTTGATAGGAAGTTAGTATTAGGACAAACGTTAGTGATGATAGGAAGAGGAAATCATACATACAAAAGAGACACGTGTACTGTAAAAACCTATCATGACAATATTGCGGATTCCCAAATCAATGGCAAGAACATTGAAAGGAAGGAGAATGGTAATAGAGAATGTTAGGGATTCCTTTTGCACAGCAACCCAAGTGCTAACATACCAAGTACGTTGCAACACACAAGACATCGTCCCATTTTCACCTGGACGTGGCGAACCCTTCAGTTTCGGGCTTGTTTGTAGCAAATATGAAGATTTTGTGCCCATTGCTAGTGCCACCACTGTCATAGTTACGTTATTTCTTAAAGTATGAAAACAGCTAGCGTTTTTATACATGGGGAATTCCGTCACAATCTGTGCTCTCATTATTGCAAACAGAGATATTTACATACTTGGGCCACTTTAGCAAAGGTTGTTATTATTTCTTGTCCGTTTATTTATTTGGCCCACTGTTGATAGCGTGCCGTTGGCTAACATCTCTTGAACATACCTGCACACGCGAAGACCCCGCACACACCAACACTGCACCCCGGATACATTATTACCTCCTTTTACAAACACACACAAAAACCCCGCACACACCCTGCATCCGGAAGTTTCACACCCGCCCAAGTCAGGGAAGTTCATTTACTTGCATTAGGGAAGTCAGGAAATCCTTTTTTTTGCTTTGCTATCACTATTTTTCTTTCCCATATGTAGGAAGGTTCAATGATGCGCGACGTTGTTCTTGCAATACGAGCAGACGAAGCTCATCATCGCACAGTTAATCATACATTTGGTTCAATGAAGGAGCATGACAAGAACCCTTACGGACCTGGGGAGTAAAATATAACCACTTGACACATAATATGATATTCACGACAATATGAATGGCACGAAAGTTTTCGGAAAGGAAACCGAATTGTATGAAGCTGAACTTGTACGATTTTAATTTTTTTTATGAGGGAGAAGCGATAGTTGATTATATTTACAAGACGTATATATTTATTTGTATTCAGTAGTGGAATAACGGAAGTCGAAATAGTACTGTTAAACTTCGAATGGACAATCCCTTCTTTCCTGCGTGTGCGGGCCCCTATATCGATGGAGATTATTTTGTTTGTCTAAGATCTTTTCAAAACTGTTCTCCTAGAAAGACGTAATATTGATCAAAGTTAACTGATCTTAGACACTTCCCTCGGGAAAGTGTCGCCCAGCCGCTCTTTAGGCAGACCGCTTACTATGTTAGCTTGATACTACTAAGTTGATGTCAGTGATGACTTCTTTGTATTCTAGCGTTCTTAATTGATACGTTCCTTTCAAGGCGAGGTACATTTGATAAAAGTTTTACAACGAAATATAAGAAATATTTCAAATAGTTAATAGTCCCTCCCTTATAAGAAACCGTCCAACAAAGAGCCCGCTTTTCAAGAATGTGATAAGAACCGGGGTTTTTTATTCGAAGCTTGTACTATTCTTCTCTCAACACTTGCGAGTTATAAAGTTTATTCAGTTTTGATTAGTAATAAGACAGCACATACCTTATTACCCCGTATGCTAGCAACCCCTTAATTAACTGTACGTTTACTAGTGTATGGATAACAGTTCATACGCTAGTATCTGAATAACAGAACATTCGCTATTGTATGAATAACAGAACATTCGCTAGTATGTGAATAAGAGAACATTCGCTAGTATCTAAATAAGAGAACATTCGCTAGTATTTGAATAACAGAACATTCGCAAGTATCTGAATAAGAGAACATTCGCTAGTATGTGAATAACAAAATATTTGCAAGTATCAGGGTAAGAGCACAATATTAGTACAATATTATTCCGTTATTAGCATATATGTGCTATTGAGTGTGCGAAATGTCGACGTTTAATAGCACATGCCCTAGTAGGCAGGATGATAGGGTATATTGCATGATGTGGACTGAATAATAAAATACAATATTTCTTTAGTAAGGTAAAGTCAAATCATGTACTACAAGAACTCCAGGACCTGTGCAGGTGTTTATGACTAAACCGTGATGGTATCGTCATACCACAGCTATTTGGTGATTATCGCGTACCTCCGATCTTTTACACCCTACGTAGGCCGCACTGTTTTTGGAACTCACCCTCGATTACAATTATAGACTTAATCTCCCAAATAGACAAAAATTATTTACTTTGGAAGGGTTAACATTTCCGTCGTTTTAGCAAACACTCACAGTCATCAAAATACAGAAAGCTTTTAGCTATGTTAGTACACCATGTATAAGGAACGAGATTCCTGTCGATTTGTGATTGTGGTATACCCTTAACATCAGGCAAAAGTGGTAGAAATCAGAAGGAGGAGTGGTATGTCGTAAGAAACATTAAAGTGAGCTCACTTTGCATACCTCGAGTGTGTAACAGTAGTTTCTATGAGATTACAGCGTCTTTACCGCTGTCACTTACAACGACCCACCCACCCCTTCTGCCTCAGTTATACTATAGACTTTCCGCTGCGCAGACGGTAATCGATTTTGAGCGTCGCATATTTGCCAAAGCAGCTGTAACGAGTCTAGGTGGCACATGAGGAGTGGATACAACTAACTAGTTAATGTGACAGAAACTCTTCTCCTTTGGTTTACATGCCGGTAAATTTATGTCACGTGCTACTACTAATAAAACTATAGATATATTTTGACAATCGATAAGTATAATAGTTATATGACCATATTCCGATATTTTTGAGACCAGCGTTGCCTTGAAACTGGGCTGGTTAGTTCACATAGAAATTATGTAAAGACATATCTAAGTATTAGGGTACTTGTCCTGGAAAATCTTTGTGTATTCTGTCTTTCTATTATATATATGAAATTACCATTATATATTTATTTCCAGAAATGGGTTCACACAACGGGAGCCAAAGTACTATTTTAGTGTAACATATGTCGAGTGTGACATTAGTTCTTTGAATAACTTGATTTATACTAAGTTGATTGAAGGCACAAAACTGCTTTGAGTCACCGATTCGTTATTGCTGGGGTAATAACGAGTCCGTGTAGGAATAAAACTGTTTGCGATGAAATAGGAGAAGAAAGGAAGGACATTTAAAATAGCATGTGTATGACTGATGCATTTTGTCGCACCTCAGTTAAAGAAAGCGCGTAAGCTGTTAGCAAGCTCTTTTTGTCTTGAGAACCGGTATTTTTGTAATGATAGATGCGACTTGCAGAGTCGCAAAGTGGAAAGGAAAACGCGCTTTCCTACGCGAAATCAGTGTTGACCTGTTGCCGACGTGCTTTCAGGAACGACGGACTTACATTTACTTTCTTACTAGTTGTAGTTTTTGATATTGTACTGCATTTGCTTACGACTGTCGGCAAGCTGAAACTTTGCTTATTCTATTTATGGGTTGTAAGTTTTTGTTTTGCCATCTTGCATATTCGTATTTTCCATATATTTAAAGTATTACGTTTTGCTATATATATACGCACAACATAATTTCTGTGAATGGTATTTAACAAAATGAACTCTTCTGAGCGTGTATATATCCAGCTCATTATTGCAACGGAAAATTGTATTACAGTGACACTTTGATATTAATACTACTTTATGATATATGTAAGGAAGGCTGTTAGCCTCCAGTGCGTTTGTTCTTTTGCTACAACTAAGTCCTGAATAATATCGGAATATTTTGTACTATATTCTTTCAATTACCATGATTATGTAAGATGTTATATTAAATATAGTATTGGGACGATCTGCGTATCTACTTCTTTGTCTGGTGATTCTTAAATGGGTTCGAATCCCGGTTGTGACATCTTCCCTGTTCTCTAGTATCTCTTCAAACGTGAAATAATGTTTATTAGCCTCCAGGCCATACTACATTTCTCTTGAAAACGCAATTATTATTAAAACGTTTTGTGCAGCTTATGAAGTCAAAAAATTACAGGATTTAAGCAAAACGAACAAAGAATACGAGGAAACGAGATCCTGTCATGTCATATGTATTGAAGTCGTCACATGTATGGAAGTCGAAGGCTTCAAGAACTTTCTGAAGTTCACAACTAAAGGATTTTTTGAAGAAGGAAGCAAAAACAGTACGATAAAATAGTAATGAAAGGAAAGGGTTTTTATAAACTATAGATTTTCATCATAAGCATGAACTCTTGTTGTTTTTCAGTACATGAAATGATTTGCGCGACGACAATAGCCTTGAATGTTTCCAGCGTACGACCCAGCTCCCCCACGAGCTTAATACTTGTTCAACCTGCGACCTATTCTCGTCTTCTCAAGTGTATAATTTTTCTCGATATTACTTGAATTGCAACAGTAGCGTGACAAAGCGATTTATTACGAAGTAGCACATGTTAGGATGCCAGCTAAACCAACAGAACCACGGGTCATTTTGCTGAGTCCAGGATGTAAAGGGCACAATTTTCAAGAAAAATTAATTATTTACACCTTTCTATGCTACAAATTGCGAGTTTCCCACTTATGTAACCTTTAAATAAACAAAAGGTTCTTAATTTTGGTTCACTAGAAAAACTAAGCATACACAAATCAAATGGCAGCACGGCGAACTCTTCTTAAGTAGTTACAACACCAGAATTTAGCAGGACTTCTGCATTCACTTCTATAATACGCCGCTTACAACTCTTTCAGCATTAAACTATCTTTCGTATATATTATTTGCCACCCTATATAGACTGATGATAAACTTGAGAAAAAGGGTAACCCTATTTGTATATTGGGGGTTCTAAACAGTTGCAAAAACTGTTAAATTTCTGTCACAAAATGTGTTTGAGGGCTCACATGTCGTAGCTCGATTTTTTATTAACTTTCTACGAGTTGATGGTTACCCCCCATATCATCCAAGTACTACGTTACTCCACGTACCATACCCCCTTGCAACGATCTACAACAGATGCTCTCCCCCACCAACCTTTGAAGATATCTCTGAGAACCTTAATTACGTCATTTGACTTGAGTCGCATTCGACTGTTGTATGTCGATTCGACCCATTACTGCGACAAGGGAGGCCAATTTTGGAGGTAATCCGAGTCTTCACTCGAGGTACACCTTGGATTTTGGCCAAAATCAGAGGTCCTTGTCGCAGTAATGGGTCGAATCGACATACAACAGTCGAATTCAACGTATTCAGAGACAACAATGGGAATTTCTTTCATCAACAAAAGTCTTTTCTTAAATGAAAGGAGAGCGTGCGGCTCTCGGCCCGCAGAATGCAATGCATGCCCTTAAGAAAAGAGACAAAAGATGTTAAGGTGTTTGCTGTATAAAGCGTGCAATTTTACAATTAGCACGAAAACGTGCACTATTGTCATTCTTTCACTTGATTGGTAGATTTGGCTAGAATTATCCTGTACTTAGATCAAACCGAGGTACGAAGTAGCTCTGTAGCAGGTAAAAGCTTCTCGAGTTGTTTACTAGTAGATGAAATTCTTTTAAGAGCATTTCTAAACTTTTATCATTGCCGAAACCTTGCTGCTAGCTCGCAAAATGGAAAGATCTTCACCATTACGATAGGCAAACGACAACTATTGCAAAGACTTAGAATGTTGTTTTTTCAGACCATGCTGAAAAAGAAAATGAGGCGTTAGTGGAAACAAAATTAAGTCTCAAATTGACTCGTGAGGAACCTGGATGAAGATTTTATCATTTACCGGGTATTGTTAAAGAGACTAGAACCATAACGAAACGAAGGGGACGAATATGAGTTTACCATTTATGAACTCTTGATAATTCATCAGCGAAGTTCAGCACAGCTCTGTTTTGTAGACCAATGCCCCGCCTTGCATCTACAGAGGTTGGTTTAGAGATTTACTATAACTGTTCTCTAGAAAAAAAGAACGTCGTACTCGACAACAAACAAAGTCAACCTTTATACGAGTTGAAACCGTTTCTTCCAACTACAATTTTACAACCTTCTGAAAATCAACAGTGACTCCTCCTAAACTCGCAGCTACATCGCATTAACCCAACAGAAAAAGCAAACAAACAACATAATTGGCCCAATACACAATTACCGACCCGGCATGCTCCATGGCCTATTGTCAGTAATTTCCACAGTCCCCCGCCGTGACTCACTTGAGTCACAAAGTCAATTATCAGAGTTCGTGAGCCTTCGAATTAATTCTCCTGTTACAGCAGCATTCCGTCTATTACGAATAGGGATTGAGTCTGGAACTATCCCACTGTTAGCATCAGTGTCCTCGACATTAGACTCTTTGCGTTGAACTTCAAGAGGAATTATACGCTGTAAAGGGCGCTTAAGTAGTGTAGTGGAGCCTCTGTTCTTTTGATAGACTCGAAGTATAGCTCCTCGAACATATCCATCTGCTCCAGTGATGAGTTCAACAACTCGTCCACGCTTCCAGGTTACACGAGGTCCAACATGGTCGTCCTTTATTACAACTATATCACCAACTACTAAGGGACATTTCTTGACGGTTTTCTGCTTATTGTAGAAATGTTTTTGGCACAAAGAAGTAGTGTACTCCTTGTAGAATCGATTCCAGTAATGTTGTATTACTGAGCTGACGTGCTTTGTGTAGTTCTGTAACTGTTCTGGCTCAATTTCACCTTCCTCAGTTCTTGGCGACGGGTTTTGACTCAAATTTCGTCCATGTAGTAGATGGAAGGGCGTTATAGGCTCACCTTCGTTGTCTTCTGATAGATATGTGAGGGGACGGGAATTTGTAATGTTCTCAACCTCTACTAAAATTGTTTGCATTTCATCATAAGTTAGGTAAGCATTACCAACAACTTTACGAATACACGACTTAACAATTCCTATTAATCGCTCGTAAAACCCTCCCCACCACGGAGAGAGATCTAAAATAAACTCTGATGAAATGCATTGACTACAAAGGAAGGACTGTACCTCCTCGCTCTTAAAAGTTACAAAGTTGTCGCTTATCAACTTTGCTGGGTGACCACGCCTACTGAAAAACCGACGTAATGCTCGGATAAGGGCAGCAGAGCCCATATTGGGCATAAGCTCGAGGTGCACAGCTCGACTTGTGGCACAAGTAAACAATAATATATACATCTTATGTAGCGTACTACTATCAGAATCTGCCTTAACATAAAGTGCACCTGTATAATCAATACCTGTGACTTGAAATGGATATTCAGAGCACACGCGATAGGAGGGCAAGGGTGGACAAGGTGGTGGTAACAATGGTCGGGCCTGATGACGTTTACACACAGCACACTGTCTTAATACTCGCTTGACTGCTTGCCTCCCTCGTATGATCCAAAACTTCATTCTCACATGTGACAAGGTGGATGAGACACCCATGTGCATGACCTTTAGATGAGCCTGCTGAATGACTAACTGAGTGTAATGCCTGCCTGGTGATAAGATGATAGGGTGTGTGGATGTTATTAGGATGTTACTAGCATGATCTAAACGTGTATGGGACCGTAACAGACCTGTATCATCAACATAAGCTGAGTGTGACTTAGCAAGCTGGGCATAACGAGCATCATCCTTAAGACGTTGCTGTTCCTCACGAATCCATAGCTTCTCAGCCTCCTCTACTTCAGACGCTTGAAGCACACCATGAATAACTGTTGCATTCTTCCTAACACGTGCTTTTAACAGGTTGTTAGTAAACCTAAGAACATAAGCAGTGACATTATGTAATCTCGTCAGTGAGCTGTATCTGGTACAGTCAATAGTTGAAGATATATTAGGTAACATATCGTGTACTGTCGTAGTGAGAGCAACTTGGGTTCTTCGGGCTTCCTTTGAAGCTTCGTCATGACATGCTGTTAAGTCTGGACCTTGAGGCCATTCCTCTGCACTCTGCAAAAGAAAGTTGGGGCCATTCCACCAAAGGGCATTAGAACAAATACTGCTGGGTAGGGCTTCCCTGGTTGCTAAATCTGCCGGATTCTGCACCCCTGGGACATGATGCCAGTTTACTGCAGGTACATGCTGTCTGATAGCATTCACCCGGTTTTCTACCCAGACTTTCCATTCTTTATGGACTTCAGTTATCCAGTACCGGCAAATATTGCTGTCTGTCCAACAAATAACCCTGTCAATGACAATCATGGATGTTAGAGCTGCCTTGACTGAGGTGATTAATTTAGCTAGAAGGCCACATGATAATAACTCTAGACGAGGAATGGAAAAGTCCTTACCTGGAGCCAGCTTAGTTTTGCTACCTAATAAGGAGACTTTAATGCCATCATTAGTTTCTGCTCGACTGTAAACAGCAGCTGAGTATGCTTGAAGTGAGCTATCGGCAAAACCATGAAGCTCAAAGGATTGATTGCCCGGGGAAGGGCAAGGTAGACACACCCGGGGTATCTGTACAGGACCCAAAGACTGAAGGTCAGTGAGAAATCTCTCCCATTTATACAAAAGTTCACTGGGGAGGGGGTCATCCCAGTCTACCTTCTCTTTACAAACAAGTTTAAAGAGTAGCTTTGCCTGAAGTGTTACGGGACTGACAAACCCAAGGGGGTCAAATAGGGTAGCACTGGTCCTCAGTAAGTTTCGCTTTGTGTGTTGGAGGCGCAAACCCTGCTGAACAAAATCCTTGAAATCAAATATCAGCATATCATTATTGGTATCCCAACAAATGCCTAAAACTTTCCGGTAGTGGGATGAACTACCCAGCTCATCCTGTGCATAAGTTTGATCTTCTTCCATGATGGTTTGATTACTGGTTGGAACTGAATTAGAAAGGGACTCCCGGGTATTAAGTTCTTGCTGAAGGGCAGGGTCATTACTAGCCCACTTTCGAAGTTCAAACCCTCCTGTCAGCATAATCCTTTTCATTGTTTCATAAAATTCAAGGCCTTCAGCTGTTGTATTGATGCTGACAGTCGAATCATCAACATACAAGTCTCTTAAGAAGTGCTGTACTATACGAGCATCATTAGGAGTTTCGCAGTAGGGTTGCAAATGGGTATGAAGTGAAGCCCCTAATAAATATGGTGAACATGTCAGTCCAAAATTAACACGAGTAAACCGAAATGTCCGTAATGTTAAGTCTCCGTTGTGGACATCTTTAAACCATAAAAATCGTAAATAATCACGAGCTGAGTCAAGCATGCCAACATTCAAGAAGGCTTGTCGTATGTCGGAAACCAAGCCAATCTGGCCAAGTCTAAATCTCAGGAGGATATCAAAAATGTAAGGCAAAAGATTGGGACCTGAGTACAAACATTGGTTTAAGGAGGGTCCATCTCCACAATGAGCCGAGGCATCAAAAACTATCCGCACTTTAGTTGTAGACCTTTCAGTGCGAACAACTGGGCGATGGGGCAAATAGCAAACCTGACCTGGAACCCCAGGATCTAGAACTTCTTCAATGATGCCCTGGTCAAGGTAATCAGTAATGATCCTAGAATACTCCTTTTGCAGTGGGGGGTCCTGCTTTAATTTGGAATGTAAAGACTGTAAGCGTTTCACTGCAAGATTGTAGTTGTCTGGTAGGAAGTCATGATAAGGTTTAAAAGGCAAATTTACTACATATCTCTCCCCGTTAAATGAAATACCACATTTCTCTGACTCACTGGCGGCACTCTCAGTAACTCCAGCAGTCTCAATGACCCAAAACCGTTCGAGTACCTCTGATAAATCTGTAACCTGTTCTTGCTCTGTTTGGACAGGCAAAACATGACTTGTGGTGACAAGGTTGTGGACCTGACTGTCACAAGCAAAACGTCCACCCAGTACCCACCCAATGCATGTCTCTACAGCTACGGGACCTGATGTGCCACACCTAATATTGCCAGTACAAAATGAATAATAGTAATCTAATCCAATAAGAATATCTACTGGCAAGGAATGCGAACCTGAGACAAAATCAGCTAGAAACAAACCATGAAGGTGTTCATAGCTGTGAGAGACAAGCTGAACGTGTTGGTTCCCAAGAGGGGAACAAATAGTAGGTACTGATATAGCCTCAACAAAAATGGTCTTACTTAAACCTTGCACCTTAAACTGCACAACATTAACTAGTTGACATTGACTATCGTCATTACCGAAGGTCTTAATGATAAGTCTCTCCTGTCTAACAACAGGCAACTTAAGTTGTTTACTAACATGATCAGTAATATACGTGCGTTGACTGCCACTATCAAACATAAGTCTTAACACAGTAGGTGAATCAGAATGTGGATGCAAGACTGGGGCCTGACCAGTCTGCACCAAAATAGTATTGTGGCTATTGGCCATATTGGTAGAGGTAGAGGCCGTCAGGCGTGATGGCTGAGAGCCATCTTCCTGAGAGGAAGATAAGTTGGCAGTACTGCAATTACTATTGCTACTAGAATCAACATTATCATTAACAGTAATAGCATGCTTATTACGAGAACTACTATTACTATCACTACGTTTACCTAAACACAGAGAAATATGATGCTTACCATTGCAACGATGACAGGTATACTTGGTCTTACAACTTTGCGCAATATGAGAGGGCTTAAGGCAGAGGAAACAAAGGGAGTGACGTCGTAAATGGGCTCTTCGAGCTTTCACATCCGTAATCTTGAAACAACGAGTTGAAGAATGATCTCCGTGGCAATAAACACAGCCAGAGTTATTGGAAGTTGCAAAGGAAGAGGTCGTAAATTGATCCTCTTGAAAGGAAATGGGTGCACCTGTACTATCTGAAGACACAGCAACACAACGTTCTCTAGCAACAAGTTCCTCTTTGTAATATTGCATTAATGACTCCAAATTCCAAACACGATCGGCAAACTTGCGCGCAACAATCATCCGTAGCTCGATTGGTATCTTGTCCGTCAAGAGGGGAATCAATAGTGTTCCATAGCTGTTTGCTGCAATACCAAGAGTTGATAAATTTCGGACGCAAGATTCAACTTGGTCATACAATTTCCGTAGGCCAACCACATTGTGCATGTTCACAATCCGTGGCAGTTTCACTAAAGTTTCCATATGGGTACTGATCTGCACTTGCGGGTTGCCATACCGATCCTTTAATAACCGCAAGGCTTCTGTGTAGTTTCCCCCTGTGAGTGAAAGACCTGACACACAATCAGCTGCAGAGTCTCTTAGAAGTGATTTAAGATATGTGAACTTATCGATTGAAGATAGGGTCTCTGATTCATCAATACTCGATTGAAACTGGTCCCAAAACGTTTGCCACTTTCCGGTTTCCCCGTGAAAATTTGGAAGCTGAAGCTTTGGTA
>JAAAKL020013044.1:0-12681 GCA_010016065.2 Carybdea cf. marsupialis auct. non (Linnaeus, 1758)
TGTATGTGTGTATGTGTGTATGTGTGTATGTGTGTATGTGTGTATGTGTGTATGTATGTATGCGTGTTTACGTGTATGTGTGTTTATGTGTATATGTGTACATGTATGTGTCTGTGTACACCCAACTGCAGTACAGAATGATATTGTGAATTCCTTCCTCAGATAGCTCTTTTACTGATGTCATTATTTTGGTCCTGTACTAGGCAAAACAGTTAAAGGACCAAATGTTGCAGTACAAAGAATATGCATGATTAAGTACTAAGTCACTTACCAAAGATGCAAGGTCTAATGTTCTATAAAAAGAGTAATGGCATATTTAAGATTCCAGCAATCGGCTTACATTGAACTGAAAGCCACCAGACTTTTGTCCTCAACTATCAAGAGAATTCCTTTAGGGTATTTCCGAAAGTGCGTTCTTCACTTTATCTTGCTGCATTTGTCAAAAACAAAGAGCGTTTTGAAAGAGTGCTTTGTCGGCAAAACAACTGCTTTATAACTTACTCGTTTCTCAACGACATAACCAAGACATGTCACTCACATAATTGCTGTTTCCCACAACGTCCTCCAATCCCCTGATTTCCTATATATTCCTTGCGGGGGCGTTTTACTCCAAAGGATTCCTGGCACAAAACGTTTAGCAATAACAATCCGTTAGTTAAAGAAATCTTCAAATTCAAGACTTCATACGTTATTCTGAAGCTGAAAAAATCTCTTAATGTCATTTAAACTGCGATGTAATAAGAGAACATTAATGGAATGGTACCCTATACCTGCTCTCTGTTAAAAATGATGCCTTAGCTAATGGGTGTGTTGGTTGAGTCGAGGGCTTACCAGCAATAAAAGGTTGATGGTACCCGCTTTGGACTACATTGTTTTTACAGGACGACAAATGAACCTCTGTAGTTTACAACGACTCCCGATGAAAATTGTCTTGTGCATATATTTATTCATTTGCTCCACATACTTATGAATTTTAGAATGAGAAAGAAAAGGAGGTTTGCCTTGACTACCCAAACTGCCACACCCCCATGACATTCACCATTGGAAACTACGTTAACCAATTAATTCACAACGAGAAATGTTTTCGCAAGACACCAATCGTCTGGAGGAGAGGTAGAACACTTTTGCAAAGAGTTTATCGGAAATGACAGGACTAGAATATGTTGCTGCAGATAACACTTGGGTGAGTGACATGTTTTTGCTCGTAAGAAGTATTTTTACGGGGAATTGCCTTATTTCCTTTAACAAATGCTGTAGGAAATGTTTTAGTCACACCTGTATTTATCCTCTCTTCAAATTTTGATGAAAAATCTCCCATCCAGGAAGTTGTAGATAAACTGGTCACTTCAATGGTCTGTATTTTGGCGATCAGACGAGAAACAAGAAAAATCACTTGAAATGATAATATCAATAACATTTCCCAGGTACCCATAATCAAGAAAGACAGTTTTAACAGTCGCTAATTTGGCATGGAGCTTTCCTTCTTCAGAAATGACAAGAGCACGATGAGTTAAATTAGGGATAAGACTGGCTCCTCGTCTATTACTGTAACATTAGTCCCACAGTCAGCATTGTCCAGTAAATGAAGGTTTTCTGCATATAATGGTGAGAGGACAAGACTCATCTTTGTCAATTTAAAACATCCAGGAGCGGCAAGGAGCTGTTTCGCTCCCTTTCGTAAAGTAAAGTTAAGAGCAACGTGCAGCTCAATAAGTTTCAGTAGAAAGTGCTCACGCTCCTGTTTATTTCTGAATGCGGTAAAAACATTGTAAACGTGACGAACATAAACAAGAAGATGAATCCTTTTGGAAAGAGTTTTGCCTTTAGAAACATACAAAATGTTATCTAAAGCTGGTCCATGAGGCGAGCCCATCGCCAATCTGTCTCCCTGTCTGAACACTGCGTTTTAAAAATTGATTTCAGCCAAACTAGTGGCGGCATTCATCGATTCAATAAACACATCCCAGGAACTTGAAGGACCTTCAATTTTTGCACTGCACAACGTGTTGGCACAGATTTAAATGGTTTTGGACAAAGTAATGGTGGTGAAGAGGTTACTGATCTCACATAAGCAAATAAATAATTGTCAATAAGTTTGTTAATGGTACAGAACTTAAAGTTAGCACGAAATAACGAAACCTATTTTTATGATAAAAAGCTAATTGGTCTGAAACTTTAAACGAAGGAATAAAACTTTTATCCATCTGTGATTTTAAAATAGCGAATTAAATCTTAGCTGCCCGATTGGAGTTGTTTAGGGCAATGAGCTCCGTAGAACTCAGTACTTAACCAAAAACGCACAATAAAAGACTCTGACTTTTCCATAGGGCAACACTTGCACGAAAACCGAAACTGTGCGAGCATGCACACAGATGACCGTTTCTGTATCATAGGCAAGGATAGGTCTGCCTTTCACATGTCCGCTCTGGAGTAATTTTACATAAAACAGTTCAGAAAAGATGAAGAAACCGTTTAACAGATGACTGGAAGTGATTGATAAATCTGGTGCCAGATGTTTAAAACAGTCTACCTCTCAGTCTAACCCTAGATCAAGCTACATAGAAAAGGTACCTCAAGCTATACCATATGTGTAATGGCTTTCATAGACCGATCTAGCTTAGCTTCATCTATATTGGGAAGGGAAATTTGTGTTTTTACCTAGACTGATCGATATCAGTCTAACTAGACATAGCACAATCACAAATCATTCCTCGTGAGTTAGAAACATGCCCGAATTCATCAATGTGTGCGATGCTGGAGAAACGAGAACACACGTAAGCAGATGACTATTGATCCCTACGAGAAACTAAGTAACCAGCAAGTAATTACCGATGCTGATTTATACATGACGAAGTTTAATACCCTAAAGCTTTGCTACGGGATGATTTAGAAAAGGAAATGAACAATGGACCAAGAAGTATTTAGCACTATTTACTGAGTTGCCTAATGAGTACAAACGTTGCTGTTACTAGTATCGTCTCTGATACAGGTAAATGACGCCTCTACAGATAGCATATGAGATACCATTAACTAGAGCAGAGATTACTGAAAGAGGTGAAGTGCTTACAATGGAAGTTGGCTGGGATAACCGAAAAGGCTAGCTACATAATCCTCCGGCTGTTGGAAAGAATGCTCTCCTTCAGGTTTTTATGGCCTCTAAGGCTAAAGAGCACAATGCAAGAATAGTGGAATGGGTACTATTTCTTTACCTCTCCAACATCTTAAACATTAGAGATTATACCAGAGGTTTCAAGTAGATAAAAATGGAAAGCAGAGGAGCCAACACATGTGATAAACTCTATTCTTGAGCCAGCAGATAACGTCTGAGGAGTTCAGATAACCAGGAAATTCTTCTGGTGGCAGAACTTTAAGCCCTTCTCCATGAATATGAAGAAACCACGGGATGCGTTGATCATGGAGATAATAATGCTGCGGCATGAGAAACGGTATTTGCAAGTATTGCATTATCCCCAGTGGGACAATACCTTAACTGGGAGGAGCATCTCTTGGAGAAAAGTGTTAGTAAGAAGAGATTTGGGGTTGGGGGAAATCAAGACGGTATTTCTCATTAAGTCACTAATAACGCAATGCCAACAGCAGTAATATCGGAGAATGGAAGCTGGAGGAGGACAACGAATACAGATAAAAGTCGCATCCGAAATTACTGCAGCCTTGCAGTAGAGTAATACACATGGCGGTACTACCAGGTACTCTCTGCTATGAAAACGTCACCGGAAAACTAAATCAACTCGAGAAAGTAAAAGGATCGACGTTTTACAATACTGGAACTGTGAGGGATGTTAACAGTTACAAGTGCAAAAGGTGGAATGCCAATTGTGAATGTCCGCTGATATAGGCAATCATCTCTATTGACGGTAGCAGCTCATAGGCCAGATGTTGTGATTTGGAGACAAGGTAAAAAGAATCAATCCTATTGGAACCAACTCGTTATTGGGAAGATACCTTTTACCAATATGGAGGAGTGGAAGAGATTAACGTATAGAGAGTTTCTACAGGCAGGCGAAAGGCAAGGTTGGAAAGTGGGTGCCGTATTCTAGAAGTTGGAATGATATTGTCTGTTGGAAAGATGCTTTCTAACTTATTTTGTATTTTAATTTGCTGAATAACAGACTATAGAGTGCAGGAAACGTATAAATGAGCTTCAAGAAGCAGCTAAGAAAGCATTGTTTTTTATGTGGCTGGGGATGGATCTCCCTAGTAAGGAGAAAGAAACTGAAAAAGCTAGAATCATGAAGGGCTACCAGATATCCTGAAAGTATTCATAACAAACTCCCTTCAAGCCACCTCTAAACTTTTTACTAGTATAGTGGAATTGTATTGTTGTTGTGGCTTCCTCTTCCAGTATTCATGGTCTATCTTCATTCAGTTTTATTCGAAGTTTGTCATACCGTTCCCGAATCTGAATATTTCAAGGACCTAACTGTACTTTCTTAATAGAATATCCTAGTTTCAGAGTTGGAGACAGGCCTCTCTGTTTTGCTACTGTCATGAAGTAACTACAACGATGATTAACCTTTTCTCATATGTTCAACACAAGATATCCTCTTAAAACTTACACAACAACTTTGATTAATCCTCCACAATTCTAACTACAATTCAACTTCGTCTTCACATCAACATCACGTTTCCATTCAGTCTGAAAGCACGTGGCGACGCTATTCCTGGACACTACTAACATGTGATTGGTCAAAATAGACAATAAAACTAAGGAAGTGATCACACTATTTTCTGTAGAAGAATAAAGTGCTTTTGTAGCCTGCTTTGGATTTTTAGATGCCTTTTGCTTTAATTTTAATACGTCAAGGATTCTGCCTGTTAACACGTATGATATTTCTCAGTTGTTCTGCAACTAAGCCCATCATTCATAAACATTCGTTGGGTTTCAGAGACTTAATATCTTTTCTGCATTCTGCCCTCTAGCCATTCCTTTTTAAGGTATATATTGAACGCTTAAGACACTTAGTCTTGTTTTCCTCTCAGATGTTATTTCAACTATTTTTTATTTCCATCTTTATATTTTACCCTAATTTTTATTATACGGTTTTCTTGTGAATCCCAAGGGGCATACTGTCAGAAGACAAAAGATAAATCTTATACACAGCCTCGTTCATCGTGCTCGGTCTTGCGCGCCCTTTTTTGTTTTGTTTATTTGCTGTCCAATCATAGATCGTTTTGTTTTTAGTTCGATTCTTTTCTTTTTTGTCAGTTAGGATCAATAGGCTTGTTCTTTTTAATAATATCGTTCATTGCACGGAACCAGACTGATGAGAGTGCAAAGAAACGCGCGTCTCTGGTAAACACAATATTCCGCTATTTAAGGTTATCTACACATTTTTTTATATTTATTAATTTGTATCAAATAGCCAATAGCGAGTAAAGGTAATATTTCCAACCAATAGCCGAAAGGAATGATTTGTATTCTGAGATATTTCTAGTGCTAGAATAATAACGTTCCGTTTATTACACTTACTCATAACGACAGAAACACAACCTTGAATATCCAGGTACTCTAAATGATCGTCTTTTCTACAGAAACACAACCTTGAATATTCAGGTACTCTAAATGATCGTCTTTTCTAGAGAAACACAACCCTGAGTATTCACTGGCTCCCGTTTGTTTTCTTTACTAAAGAACGAATATACATTGACAAGATTTTTGTCTTTACCAAAAAAACACATCCCGGAATATACAGTCTGTTCGAATACAGTCTGTTCATCCTTTCCATGTTTCCCATACGTTTACATAGTTTGTTCATCCTTTCCATGTTTATCATCTGTTTACATAGTTTGTTTATCCTTTCCATGTTTCCCATGCGTTTACATAGTTTGTTCATCCTTTCCATGTTTATCATCTGTTTACATAGTTTGTTCATCCTTTCCATGTTTATCATCTGTTTACATATTTTGTTCATCCTTTCCATGTTTATCATCTGTTTACATAGTTTGTTCATCCTTTCCATGTTTATCATCGCTTTACATAGTTTGTTCCTAGTTTCCATGTTTATAATCTGTGTACATAAATCGTTCATCGTCTTTCGCTTTTTAGTACCAATGCCTAAAAGTACACTGATGTTTGAGACTCCATTTTTCTGACCTCCGCCACTGAATAAAAACTAAAACTACCTTCAGGAGAAAACCGGCTAGCAATTTCGGTCCTTAATCCACGACCGCATTTTGAAAGTGCCTGTGACTCTATGATCTTAAAGATAGTCTAAAGAGAGTTTACTCGGAATATTTCTGGACATCTGTTTACCATATAAGACCCTGTTGTGTCAGGTCTTCTTCTCTTCTTCCCTCAGTAACAGCCGAAATGATACTCAGCTCCTCTCTCTCTCAGCTCTTCTCCCTCAGCTTCTCTCTCAGCTCGCCTCTCTTAGCTCCCCTCTCTTAGCTCCCCTCTCTTAGCTCCCCTCTCTCAGCTCCTCTCTCTCAGCTCCTCTCTCCCAGCTCCTCTCTCCCAGCTCCTCTCTCTCAGCTCCTCTCTCTCAGCTTCCCTCTCTCAGCTTCTTTCTCTCAGCTCCTCTCTCTCAGCTTCCCTCTCTCAGCTTCCCTCTCTCAGCTTCTTTCTCTCAGCTCCTCTCTCTCAGCTCCTCTCTCGTAGCTCCCCTCTCTCAGCTTCTTTCTCTCAGCTTCCCTCTCTCAGCTTCTTTCTCTCAGCTCCTCTCTCTCAGCTCCTCTCTCTTAGCTCCCCTCTCACAGCTCCTCTCTCTCAGCTCCCCTCTCTCAGCTCCCCTCTCTCAGCTCCCCTCTCTCAGCTCCCCTCTCTCAGCTCCCCTCTCTCAGCTCCTCTCTCTCTCAGCTCCTTCGTACAGTTCCTACTTTCTTTTTTTGTGAAATGGAATTTATCTAGAAACAGGCTACCCAGTCTTCTTTCAAAAATTCTCACATGCCGACTGCAAGATGGTGGTACAAAACTTTCCCACCTTGCCCTTTGCATTTATTCTGCAACTCTCTGTACTTTAATCTCCTCAGCTCCTCTGCATTGTAAAAGTCCTTTCCCGAAGACATAATCAAATTCAATAAGATCACCTCTATATCCACTCAAGCGCCTTTAATTAGCTCAACATTTATTTTCATACAGCCTTGTTTATATTATAACAGAAGGCGGAATTTAATATGTCAAGGCTTAAAACAGTGATTGTGTTTAAGGGTACACTTATGAAAATTTCTCCATCCTCTATAAATCTGGAGGGTAGCTTTATAAAACAATCACTTTGTTATTAATGATAAACGGTTTCCAATCTTTCCCTTTTTGACTTATTACGTTATTTGTATCAACTGTCATATGTTATCCTTTTGTCTATTGTGCCTTCGTAGTGTTTGGAGTCACTAGAAATATCTTCCAATTTCTATTCCAATCCAGAGTTGTCCTCGATGGGTTCTCTATATGCCATATGTTTGCTGTCTTACGGGTATTGTGCAGTGATTCAGTTGACGAGTTAGGTATTTGGATGGTATTATTTCTTATGCCTTGCGCTATTCTGGAACTTAATGACTACAAAAATGCGTTCCTAATCAGTATGGATGTGCATTTATTGAAGAGTATGGATGGAAATAACATCCGCGTTTCCTTATAATCTTAAGTTTGATAGTCCAGGCAATCATTTTTAATTTATACGTTATTCCCTATGATATAAATTTTACTTTCCACGTTGTACTTCAAGTGTAATGTATTGTGGATACATTTTATCAAAGCTTCTTATAAGCATGTGTCTATTGCCTTCGATAAGGGTTCGATGACGATTCGATAAGGATTCGATCAGGATTCGATAAAAATTCGATAAGGATTCGATGAGCAACATCATGAATAACTACCTTTTCCTTTTTACCTTTGTTGGTTGTACTATAAATTAAAAATTTCAAATAAAAGTAACTTCTGTGATCCTTTACACTGTCCAAATGATGATCTTGTAGGGGGAACCACACTCGCAGACTTTTAAGGGGTATTAAACTGAAAATTGGAGCTACGTACCTAAAATTTCTGAGCTCTTTCCCATCAAGCTGGTGCATTCTGTATATCTTAATTGACTTACTTCCATTTGGTTTACCCATAACTCTAGTTTCTCTTTTAGCACCTAGAAATGCATTTATCATAATAAATTACCATATTGCTTAAATAGCAGCTACAATGTACCCTTGTCTTACGCCTTATTTGGTTGAAATAATTAGACTGATCCTCAAATTGTCCGTAAGTACTCCTCTTGGTCGAGATACATATTAACAGGGTTATAGCCCCCATAGTTTTCCGTATAACATTTCCGGTTGTGATTCACGCATTGGAGGCACTAAACGAAATGTAACTTAATTTCGGGCCTCTATAAATTGTGTCCAATACATGTCTAATATTGGCTGCATGGCCTTGAATACCTAATCCTCTTCCTAGCACTTCTTGTACGGTGGCATCATTACTTTTTCCCAAGCAGTGTAAGTCCTCTTCTTCCAGGTACATGATGCATAAATAAGGAGCTTGCGTTTGTTTTAGCGACGTTTGCGACAAAAAATGAATTCCAAGTAGAAAGATTGGTCTTCTTGGCTTTATTCTCCAAGTACAAACGTACATTCCTATTATGTATCTACTTCCTATCCTGTCTTTACGCAGGTTAATGGAAAAAATAAAAATAAGTTGTTTTGTTATACTCTGTTTTCCTGTAATTTTGTTTTGTTGTTAAATTCATTATTCAAATTTTCTGTGTCCGTTGATTATATTAGTGCAATTACCTGTAATACCGGTAACCATGAATCCATAGATGTAATGGGACTTTTTTAATTTAGGGCCACATTTTCTTCTCATCGAGTCTTAGATTTGACATAAGCGACCAAGTCGGAATTTTGCAGGTTTAAGTTAGATTTTTTTTCTTAGCTAAATAAGTGAATACCAGTATTTCGGACATTTCTAACCCATTTTACACCTGAGTATGAGCGATATTTTTGGCAAAAATTGTAGCGTACAAGAATTCGCATTGTTTATGGAGTGTCAAACTTTCATGATCTTGTACGCCTATACTATCATTAGGGCTAGATCAAATCAATGATCTGTAAAAAGGATGACAGGTCCACTTCAGTGTGGGGACAGCGGTAGTATAACATCTCCAGCAATGCATCACGGAGATGACCTGTCATTATGCGGAGCTCGTTGTATCATTATTAGGATAAAAAGTATCTGACGATATCAGAGGCCCTCTTTATCAACGAGGTGGGGTCGAGGACGAATGAGAAGGATTTTCACATCCCCCGTGGTGCTCCCATTGCAATGGAATAGTTTTGCTATCTTATATCTTACTCGTGAGTCGTAGCACGGTTGTTGGATTTAGTGTAATAGCCTCAATAGGCAAAGCACTGTTAGAGCTTATGGGCAGTGCCGCCTCATGTCACCTTCAAATCCCATGTGACTAAATAAGCCTATATTTCTATACTTCTTTTCTAATAGTTTGTTGGTGGTAAAAAAAACGATAAAACTGCACGAAATAGCGAAAACATTGTTGTACTGAAAAGCTTTTTTCGTCTGACACTCCTTAGCGTACAAAATCGTCAGAATTAAGATAGGAAGAAATCAATAAAACTTATACCAAACTGTGTTTTGAATGTAGCCAATCAGATGTCTGATGCTAGATTGGTGTTGTTTTGATCAATCAGTGTATGTGGAATGGTTAGCCGAAAAGGCCCAATGAAAAGACAAATTCTTTTTGTCTGCAAAACAACGGTTTGTTGCTTTGATATGGACGGATTCGAGGACGGCTAGGTAAAAAGCTGACCTAACTTTACCTATTATGCGAAAGCGGTCATTCGTATACAATTTTGCACAGTTTGTGTTTTCAAGAAAGTGCTGCCCTACGACAGAGTTACATTGCTTAGTGGCGCTTTTAGCGTTAGAGACCTGAGGTGGCTGTTTCCTTGTAGGAGCTTCTTTTTCTGAGATTCAGATATCCACCATGCACTAGCTGACGAACTCTCGAGTCACTCCTGCACATGTACAAAGCATTACATTTTCGCGAAGAATCGTTACAAGCACTTGCTACTAATCATAATTTGGAAGTGTCCTCGCACTGGAGAGAAAACTGTCTTAACGAGCGGGCACTGAATCATCTTGCAGCCCGGAGGTTGCTCATACATGGGCAAAAGTACCACTGCAGCCCTTTCTCATTGCTTTTTCACGTTGAGGTTTTTAGCTGACCACTCAATATAAACTTAACTTTGGCACAAAGATTCCCGGTAAAATGAAGAAACAAATCTCATATCTCGAATAAGGGATTAATGGCTAGATACTGACATTAGACAAGAAGTCAGGCTAAATGGAAAAATAGCACTAAATTGTGTAATGCATTATTGGTGACGTATATTTCGACCGGCCAAGGTAGTCTTTTTCAGAGTCTCTTTAAAGGACAACTTATTCGTCTTTAATCCCTTTCTATGAATTTCGAATTTAATATCCGTGAAAATGCCCTTTCTTTGTCGCCATTAGCCAACGAGCATACAAAAGCAACCCCCGTTGGTGTGACATTGTTACAATTGACAAGGAAATGTTTTAAACTGGATGTTTGGGAAGGCAAGATAACTGCAGGGCGCTTAATTGACAACAGAGGAATTTCTTTGACTCATGGGGCATTTGTTGACTTAGGGGATTTTTTTTGGCTGAAGAGTCAACTTTTTTTACTAAAAGGGCACTTTCTGCTTATTGCAAAGTCTTGCAGCGACGTGCCCCAGTTCTCCCCGGTTCCTACGTCCCTGAATGTTTGAGCATGACATAATTCTGTTGTCACAATATTTCTTTTGCAACATACTAGTAATGCTTAAAAGATGCCCATGCTAGGATTGCTATATTGCATGCTATTTTTCTTTTAATTTTCATCGTGGATTATTACAATGATGATAATGTTGCAGAATGGATTATTACGATGATGATAATGTTGCAGAGTGGATTATTACGATGATGATAATGTTGCAGAGTGGATTATTACAATGATTATAATATGTAAAAAAATTTTCATTGTGTTTATACTTCATATTACCTTGAAAGACCAGCGGAGAATTAATATCAGCAAATAATGTAAAAAGTTCAGTGCATTTTGAGAGGAGCTGAAGAAGTTAGTAATTAGCATGACACATGGTAATGATGAGCAACAGTAGATCGGGTATGAGAGCCAGAAATCAGACGACTAGAGAAGGTTCAAGACCTTACTGGAGGCTAAACGTATATGTCAGAGATTAGCAGGAAGATACTCTGAATAGTACTACCAAATCATGTCACAACTAGAATCTATATAAGACAAGATCATCTCTGTTCTCCATATTTCTGTACATAATTTAGTAACACAACTCTGAACTTTGAAAGTCTATAACATGTACTGAGTTAAACTTCAAAACTCTGAATCTCTGAAACTCAGGTCAAAAGTGATTATCTTAAGACTAGTCATGGGCCTTACATCCGATACTCAACTCTTCCCCAGACTACTTCCAGAACAGAAGGAGCAGCTGCAGTCTCATGTTCTGCGGAGACTGAACGAAACCTGAGGAGATCGTAGTGGACGTCTGTCAGGAGTAGAACAAAGGTTGCGTCTGCCAGCAGATGCCAATGTTGAGGATGCCTTCTTCTATCAACTTCTTGCGAGTTTGTTTTGATACAGAAGAGTTTATCTTTGAAATACAGTTTGAAACTGCATCAGCGCTCTACCTGTAGGGGTGCTATCATGAGCATGGAGTTGCATGGTTTAAAGATAAGGAAATTGTATAAGAAGAATAAGAATTGATTGTATATAGGATTTCCTGGATCCTTAGCTCTAAATTACGTTTTCTGCAATTTCATCAGATGATCGTAAGATACATCAACTTAATGAACTTGGAACGAAAAGTTTATTATTATATTTACACTCTGAGGAGTTTATTTTTACACTCTGAGGAGTGTCAGACATAAAAATATTCAGTATTAAAATGTTTTCGCTATTTCGTGCAGTTTTACCGCTTTTACCACCAACAAACTATTTGATTTTTTTTATCTATCAAATCACAAACGCTGTTTCATTACCAAACGTTATAATGTACAAATACAAGAATCACCGTATACCTGATAGGTATAAAAGACTCGTTTTATCAATATATCATTATATAAAGTATATCAAACATACCCATATCTTGCTTAGAGCTTGAAACCTTTTAAAGCAATCAGGGTAGAATTTTTTTTGCAATAGTTGAGAATTGTTTGTTTTTCACCTTTTTCATGCGCCTGCAATCGTTTATAGGCACAACGACTATAGGATATCTTAGTTATAGTTTATCTGTACCAGTGAGGTAGACTTCATTAGCACCATCAAACAATCTTCTTCTCTCAATCTGTTCACTAGACCTCCTATTCAGATAGGGCAGTGCTAACTGCTGCACTAAAGCCTCCCATTGGGATTGAAATATTCTCCGACGGCGTACACGATGGTGACGACAAACTACTCTGGCGTTCAAACCCTACTCATAGTAGGAAATGCAATTTGACAATTAATGTTTAAGAGTAGCAAATTTTGAGTTAAATTAGATTGGAAGATTGGATTGGGTTGGATTGATGGAAGTTTGATAGCAGATTGTAAGAAGATTGATGGAATATTGATAATAGATTGGTTATAGATAAGTTTATACAGTGCTCTTGAATCGAATTCTCAGTTGCTATCGTAACTAGCG
>JAAAKL020013045.1:0-12680 GCA_010016065.2 Carybdea cf. marsupialis auct. non (Linnaeus, 1758)
AGAAGACATACAGTTTCTTCGTTTATTTGCTTTGTTCCCATTTTACTCCTCTTCTTTATTTATTAACTTAATTTTTAATGGCTTGATCGTTTCACTAGGGCGTGCAGTAGGTTTGAAATGAAGTTTAAGATATGCTCGCTGCTCATACCTAAACCCTTATTCTGAAATGGGGACCAAACAGGGCCTTTTAATTGATACTAATATTTGAAATTCGAAGAAGCAATCCTGTTATTAATTAGGGAACTTGCATATTTTGTACTTGACAGTGCCCCCGTCCCCCCAAAGATATATATGACAAAGCAAGTCCCTAACGCGATTCACATGTGTAGGCAACGGCATAACTACCACAAAAATATGAGAGGGGGATACGGGCATGGCGTAGTACTCACATTTTCACTGAAAAATTGGACAACAGAAAAGTAGGGGTATATAGGAAGTTAACATTATTGGAGAGGCCTGGCCCCCTGCCTTGGCATTTAGAGATCGAAATGTATGAAACAGGTTTCAGAATAGATTGGTAAGTTCATACGATATTGCCTATTATTCATGTTAACCTGCACTTTGGAATGTCAGGGAGTTATGGAAGGAGCGGCACATTTCATTGGGATTGGTTCCCTCGTTTCGTATCTCTATTGATTATTGAAAGGACGGATACCTTCACATAATTTCATCGAGGTCGTAGATCATCAATTATGAGTTGATCACCGCGTGTGCCCCATACACCATTAATGTAAGTAGCGTTGTCTCACAGTTGTTATCATAGAAACAGGCAGCTTGGGAAATTAAATCGTCAATCTCTGTGATTTCAGAAGGGCGTTGCTGAGAGCACGGTGGTTTCAGGATAAACTCAATCTCCGTTCATCGAAACTTGAGTTTACTTCTTGAGCGTATCGGAAATGAGTAGTAAATCCCTTAGGGTTGGATTTCGCTTGAGAATTATGAGCTAGATGATTTTTTTCTTAGTAAGATTGTGAAGATGATCATGTTCTTATACCATGACTAATTTGGTCGACATCAGCTTTACATGCTCAAAATAGGTCCAGGTTTGAAAACTGCTTGAAAAGTATTAGGTGAATTTGGGTCGATAATCTAAGGTTTGTAGAGCATAATGGCAGATGCGGGCGGATTTCATCCTTAAGTACGCAATCTATTTATGTAGATTTACTCCTCCATTTAGATAATTTTTGGGCCATCATAAACAATAGAGGGACTACGTCGGTAAAATTAGGGAAACGCAGGAATTTTCAAAGGAGGCAGCAAACCAGCAATGCGCCAACAGTAACTGGATCACCAGGTGACATCATCACCCTTACTCGAAGAGGAAAAGCAAGGGGAAAACAAATGGAGAAATGCCCTTGACGTCGGGGCGTCATGCTTGAAGTGCGAAGACAGTTACTAAAATGCTAAAGCAGACGAAAAATCGTGCGTGTTGATGAGCCTGGTTACCAACGCCACGTTTACGTCCTCCTTGATACTTGTCACAAACAGCAGATGAATATTAAAAGCGATCGCGACTGCAGCGCAAGCGGTATTCTCATCAGACATACACATATGAGAAATGTATCATTTCACCCCGTAGAACGGGATACTAGACTAGATTATATTCGAAGAGAAAACTTAGCAATTAAGTTATGCACTTAGTTTAGAATCTCGTTCATTGCATTCTATAGAGGGGCAGGAGGGCTGCTCCCAACTTTTCTGTGATTTAGGACCCAACTGGTGTAAATCAAAACAGAATAGGGTCACCCGTTTGCCAAACATACCTCTCACAGGGCCTCTGACTCGTTTTTTGTAATGGAGGGCGAAAACGCGTCATTTGGAAATATTATGGTCACAGTTATACGACATGGCAGGGAAGCCAGAAAACGGAGGGCCACACCCCCGGCCACTTCAACTGGAATTGATCATCTATTTAATGCAACACCTGTATACCATGTAATACATACAGCTAATCACGAGTAGTGCAAGATAGATCATGAAGTAGAGGTCCCTCTGTCTTGTTGATAATTTATATTTCTAACCAAAGTAACCATGACCATGAAATATAACCTGAGATACTCCGATCGTGGTTGGGGCATTAAGACGATGACATTGTCATATCAACGTTGGAAAGTGCTATTCGCAAACTACAACCTTCATCCAGTAAGGGGTTGCTTTCATTGTAACTTCCATTTGCATTATTCTGAGTGCACCTTGAAAACTGAGAATTTCATGAATTTAGCCTCCGACTACATGGTTTTTACTCGAGTGACCTTAGTGGCGTTTTGCTGTGCATGTTTCTAGTATGTTTGAGACAGTCCTATTTGGGGTTTGGATGCGGTGAAAGGACCTTTTTTTCTTGAAATGTTGAGGGAAGCAAGTGGTATGGGTCACAACTTCGAAGAATGGTAGGAGAACGAGCTTTTCCTTGCGAAGAAGATTCGCGTAGCAAGATACTTTAGGGGTCCGAATTTGAGTGATCTCGAGACAGTGCGCCAACATGAGATGGAGCCAAGTAGATATTGAAGCAGTAGAATATTCAGTGAATTCAATCATTTCATTTTAAAGGTATTCAAAGAGTCATAATTGTTTGTAGTCCGACTTGATGGTAAAGCGTTTTCGAGGAAAAGCTTACAAGCTATACGAAGCGTTATACTTGGGCGCTATGCTTGAAAGTGCTCTGCCATATCAATATGTTGATGTCCAGCATAGTGATGCTCGCCGTTATGGCGTTATTGTTGGACACTAGCTTGGCATTCCACAGGCCATTTATTATTAACAGATCTGCAGCTAATGTGATGTTCTATTCTCTCAGTTTGTGTAGGGTTCTGTTAGAGCTTGTAATTGGTTTACACAAAGTATAGGAAGACAAGAGTTTATTTTACCGCTATCTACTTAAGCAACTACGTTATTTTAGAAAGAGACTGAAGTTATGTTACAGGATAAACTGTGCTTTCATTAAATAACGAGGCTTGTGGGCGGGTTTTTTGTACGCTAGTTTGGTTATTATTGTTGGCATGGTTGCCTTAGCTTCAGTAGCTCAGGCTTACTCGTTCTAAGTGGCCCCGAGGGAAGCAACATTACTAGACTGACATCTGCAGCTGTACTTTATTTCGTGGTATGAAAAAGACATCATCAATTATGCCTGCCTCCGATTGAAAAGCCAGTATTGATTGTAAGATGGAATTGAGGCTCCTAGTTTCTTGTGAAGGTATCGAGTCTCTTTCCACTTGATCATTAAATACTATTAGATGACAAACATAACAGAGGCATTTTGTTTAAATCAGTAGGACCTTGACTCATCGTAAATGTATGCTTCATCCTACTCAGTTTACCAAAGCATTTAATAAGTTTTCGGCGACCTTCAACTTAATATGCACATTAATTTATCGCCGGCCACACGCCAGTGAAATTAGGGATTGCCGGCTTAGTCTAAGATATCAGTTTTACACCTGCTCAGTTTGCATTAATAACATATAGGTTTGAAAAGCGTTTCGACGAAAAGTCAGTTTCTCGTAAACAGTGAGCGGAGTTTCGGGGCATTGTAGAACGCTCTCATGAAAGTCACTACGTTTAAAGCGATGTTGATTGCACAATAAGATGGACAATGCTCGGTGGTATTAAACAGTTCAGTGGGAACATTGTAGTCTTGTGGAGAGAGAGCATCCTATTGAATATTTCTCTGAATCAAATTTGAATAAAGGTGATGGTTTGCAAATCGCTTGTTTTGTTTTCGACATCAATCAGTACTATTCCACTTTACTAAGACAAAGATCGATCGCCTGCCCGTGAGACCAGTGGTTTACAAATCGCCTAGCTGTTTGAGTATTACTGATCACACCTTTGATTTGTTCATGTGGCAGGTAAGATTATGTTACCTTTGGCGATGAACTGTTCTTAGGCTTTAAATGTTGCTATTTAATGAGTTAATCGATGGAAGATGTGAACGTGAGCTGTATTATTTTCAAGCCATCCATCACGATTTGCCACGTAAGTTTGTTATATTGATTAGGGTGAAGCCCCATTTTTCAGTGAACTTCTTTTCGATTAACTGTGGACTGCTTCAGGTTTCGGTATAGTTAGTATTACACAAACGTTTTATAGTAACGTAAGTTTACCTTGAAAGTAAACATCAACGAGGAAATTCTATATTTCCTTGACTACAGGAGTACATCCCCCCGCAATGGAAGTATTGTTGGCGTTACCAAGATAGATGTTACATTGTTTTCTATCCATTTAATGTTCTAATTAGGTTTAACTCTGAGGACGTATTCCCTTAAAGATGCAATGTTATGTTTGGCGTCGATGAAGGAAGCAGTATCGTTGTCATGTAAACAGTTTGAAAGTTCTTTATCCACAGTAAACTTCGCTTTTATTTCTGCGGGAGGTATAGTGACACTGGATTCCGGTGGTGACTGCGATGGTATAAGTAATATTTCCCTTTAATGTACAAATGTCCATGTGGGTACTGTAAGTTTACTGTAAGTGAGTTATGTTCAATCTATTGTCTTTGGCAGAGCGTCCACCACCTCTTGAGAGTTGTTTGACTTCTTCCCTTTTATCCGCACTGTTTATGTTAGGTGCGATAGTCCGAGGTATCTTACAGGTGATAGTTCAATGCCATTATAATCTAGAAAGGTTGATTGGGCAACATATCCTTTCGTTGTGTGTTGAAATATGATAGTCGTTCTTAAGTGTATAAACGAAGATTAACGAGTTACGAAAGCGAGTTTGAGAGGTCGACATGATGGGGAGCATGCTTGCGCTGTAAGTAGTAGCTAAGATAATTTTGGGCTAGATTTGGCGCGAACAACTTGTGGGAAGTGATTATTGTTTCTGTTTGTTTGTTTGTGAAAGGGTTATTTTGTCAGAAGATTCTGTGGAGAACCTTTGTTTTGAGTTTTTGTTGGATTTTTTATGTTTATTAGTATTCGGGCTTTATTTATGTGGCATTTTTATTATTATTGTTTCTCGTCATTGTTTGTTGTACCGACGTGATAAAAATTTCTTGTTTTGGCTAGTCATTTAGTACTGCGGTAGATGTAGGGAATAGCTGGGTTATTGCCTGTTTTTCCATACTCGGCCTGCTGGACATTCCTTTAAAAATGTATTCAATTGCTCGCAGCCCTAAACAAGAGTTTGTTAAAATTCCAAACAGATATTAGCATTAGCAAAGGTTTTGAATCAGTCAATTATTTCCTAGTTACCCTAGAAAATGTTCAAAAACTTACCTACTTGCTGTACGTGTTAGATTTGAGTTAGTGCCCAGAGGACCCACTCCTTCACGTAAATTACCCAATCACTTTTATTGTTGACGTTGATCTCCCATTGGTTTTGTATTTGGCGTTTAAGAGGGCCTCAGTCTTTTACTAGTGTCCACAAAGATTTAGAGAAGCAATGTTAAGCCGTTTCGTCAATGTCGACTGCACTGTCAGGTAAAAATTTGAAACATATTCCCTTATTTTCTCCACCGAACAAAGGGGATGAGTTGTGCACATTCATCTCCCCTGAGGCACGACATTATAAGCTGGGATGGCTGATGCCTGCCCTCGTCACCATTACCTTTTACCACTTGTTTCAGGTACCCATAATCCTTCTTGGTTGGCAGAAAGAGTTTCATATTGAAGGCCGAGTGTTGACTGCAACCATGAACGTTTTGCTTGCTAGCCAAGCTCTCTATCGATTGAGAGAAATTGATAACGATGAAGTAGTACCAACAAATAGTTGAGTGTCTTCCAGACTGGCCGCACTCTGTAACATAAACTGTTAGATTAGCAGTTGCTTGCTTAGTGAAATGCACGCCGCATGATGTTTGGAATCCCCTCTAACGTTTAGCTAGATACAAGAAGAGAGATTAGTTGTTGATCTTGGTAGAGCAAAGACATGAACCATCTCAATCCTGTCTCTGCTAGTATCAATTAGCACCCCCTTTGTGGTAACTGATGATCAACCTTTCAGCTGACCTATTATGAACACTTGTATCGAGGATATGGGGGAGAATAGTTGGAAGACGTATCAAGGGTATGGGATATTATATTTGGGAGATTTATGGAGGGTAAGGGAGATTAAAGTAGGGATGTTTATCGATGGTATGGGAGATTAAAGTAGGGAGATGTATCGAGGGTATGGGAGATTAAAGTAGAGAGATATATCGAGGGTATGGGAGATTAAAGTAGGGAGATGTATCGAGGGTATGGGAGATTAAAGTAGGGAGATGTATCGAGGGTATGGAAGATTAAAGTAGGGAGATGTATCGAGGGTATGGAAGATTAAAGTAGGGAGATGTATCGAGGGTATGGGAGATTAAAGTAGTAAGAGGTGAACGGGCACTTGAATCTGATGATCACAAAGGCTTCACGAGCATTTTTACCACTTATTAACAATTATTTAGATTCCATAAGGATTTAATGATAGCAATTGCAAAGTACGTTTTGAGCTTAACCCTTTACATATAGTTTTAATGTTGCAGAACAGGCCTATTTCCCAAAAGACGATTATAATTTTTCCAAGCGGAAGTTTATCTCCACTTAAATCAGGAGGACACTGCATTTCTTGCAACATGACATTTTAAGGAAGATCGTTGCGTTTTCAACGGCTGGGAAGTGTGAGAAGATGGGAACGTAATTAGGCAAGAAGAGTTTAGTCATTTTACTGAGCATTTTAGGGTATCGTCCAAACAAATGAAAAAATCAAAAGTTGCAGGGAACTTTTTATCCTTTAAATGGAAATGGAACATATATATTGGAATGGAACGGTGATCGAACTTTAATTTCTCACCGAGTTTTTTTAGTGTGCTGGGCCATGTATAGGGACTTTAGGATACTATGGTTGGATATTTCATTTTATCAAAGAGTTCAGCGTGACCACTATAACTTTGCACCACTTGCCATTTTGTTGCTTAAGACGAAGGATTCTTCATCAAAGTTGTCAGTAAGCAAAAGAGGCCAGCTTTAGATAATTCAGGCGGAAAAAGTTAGTACACCCAGACCACAAACTGACCACTCTTTACGCTCTTCAATAGGTGCCACACTTGATTCTCACCTCCTAAATCTCACAAAGGGTTGCATGCAGAACGTTGTCAGTTATCTTATGTACGGTTTTCCCTTATTACTTCAAGGATAATCAATTTCTTCACAGACTGGTCAAGTTCAAAACCTCTTTGTTGCTCCTTTTTGATCGGCCTCAGATGACCAGACCAAAATTGTTTAGTGGAGGCATATTGAGCGAGGGGGAGGTGCATTGCATTATTCATGGTTGATACGTTAGTTACTTTACTTATATAACTTGGACAAAGAAGAAAAGTTACGTGCTTCATAGTTTGCAACACCGAACAATAGCCTTTTAAGCTAGTATTTGCTTCTATTAAATTCAGTAGAGTCTTCCTTTCTTCTCTTTTATTGTCCTTAGTTGTGGTGTAAGGCATTAAGCAATGTTTATCAATTGTATAGTTAATACGACTGTAGAGGTTTGAGAGCTGCAAGTCCAATGTAAGCTCGCGTGGGAGTGCGAGTGGCCAAGTCTTTTTGTACAAGTTGGAGTAAGTTTATGCAGCTTTTGTTAGAGACTTTTTATTGGTACAATGTTTTGCCTGTGACCGTATTGTACGCATTCTCAGCGGTTCCTAGGCTACGTGATAGTTCTGTTTGTTATTGTTACCTTGCCAATTGTAGTATCACAAGGTGAGATAAAGCGTGAAAGAGTGCAGTTACCACAGTGGCACTTATAATGATTGACCTTGTCATTTAGATCGTCTGGTACCTGATGCTGTAATTTTGCATAAGTTAGCTGAAAAATGCGAGGTCATGACTTCGAAGAAATCTCACGGTATTTCTCTGACTAGCCAATGCAATGCAAAGCAGTAAAGAAATATCACGTAGGCTCTGCAGCCAAAATATATCCCACGATTAGCAAAGATTTGCGACTGAAAATGTACTTTGATCGCATATTAATGAATTATATCATTAAAATCTATTGAGTACCTGGTACTTGACTATTATGCCACAAGGTAACGATTGTTTCTTCGTAAGGGCCATAAGTTCATTAAGTTTGTTGTAATCCTGCTCATAGGAAAGTAGCATGATAATAATAGTGGTATAGATGATCAGATTCTGTACTGGTAACACTAATCTTATGCACCATTTTTAAAATGGTTACTGCTGATGGTATTCATGTTTTTCGTGTATATATTATCATCGAGTTTATTTGAATTACAACAAAGGCATGTCAATGATGCACAAGTGGCACAATACTAAAAAGTTCAAGGACTCTTAAAAGGACGAAACGTACCCGGAACCGATGGCCTCTCCGAAAGCCTGGAATTGCCTGGAAATTTTAATTTCATTGTTTAAAATTCTGGGAATAACCCGCAAACTCGGTATACTCCTGGTTAGTGGGGAGTTATAACGGAAAGTCACCTGGTGTTTGGCCCAGTAAATAATTTTGTATGTTGGATGTTATCACTTTAGTCATTTTGCACAAACTCAATGGTTGTTGACTGGCTTGTTTGGGGAATTGTATCTTATGATCCTAAATTTTGCTGAAAATCCTTCTGGAATTTTACAATCTTAAGAGCAGTGGTAGAATCCCCAAAGAATCCTGTTGCAGAAGTTCAGTTGGTTTGGTCAAAGGCAACCATGTTTTAACAGACGATGGATATTCCTAGTATATCCCAATTTTCTACTGAAACGTCTCATGTTGATGCCGCGACTTTGTTTGTATGTGGATGTGCCCATGACAAAGCTTATAGCTCCAGCAATAGGCTCTAAGTCGTAGCTTCTGTGTTCTTCTTCACGAAAGGCGGTGTACATTTCGCATCAGTGACATGTCGCACAGTAAGTGTTATAAATTACTTCCTATCTACCACACAAGAATCGGTTCTTGAATCTGTTTTCACAATCCTTATTACATATGAAGATGAATATATCATAGCTTTAAATAGTGCTCTTTTCTCTCATTAAAGCTTTGCTCAGTTACGCTCATTAAATAGCTGCTATATAAGCGCAGATAATAAGTTGGTTGAATGCTAGAAAGAGTTTGTTCGCGCCTAAATGGAACAAGATGCGCGAAGGAGCAGCGTATAACTCACGTTCGGTTCTGGATAACTTCTCTGGATTGAACAGGACTAGTGTTAGGTAGCATATTTTATAGTACATATGCTGATTATGAACACATATTTATAGAAAAGTTTGTTGATGGTACAGAATAATCAAATTGCACGAAATAGCGAATTTATGAATGACATATTTATAGAGGAAATGAGATTAAAGAATATTTGTCGCAGTGACGGCAAACACGTTTATGTAACTGACAAACACAGTAGATTTACGTTTGCTCCAAATGTCATGGCACGAACGTAGGGCATTGCTAAATATAACTTTTCCATACGGTATACCAAAACAACGTGCCAAGGAAATGTAAATATGTGGCCTGGAAACTATTTTCTAAAGTTACATCGCTATTATGTTGTCTTTGACGTTTCCGCTTTATCGTAAGAAAAGGCTACTGACTCCCTCCAAAGTTTTTCTCTAACGTAACCATATAGTCGAGATCTAGCCGGAACTGATAACTTTTTATAAGCGGCAGTGATTTTTAAACGCCATACAGGGTAAATTAATAGTATGCCTTAAGAGATCATCTGCTGTGTCGTGAGAATGTATGCAAGTTCAAATGGGCTGTAACTTGAAATGCAGATCCACTCGTTGTTGGCACTTTCACATGGCAATAAAATATTAGCATACGAGATGTTGTTTTTCAGTCTAATTCCCTTGCAGTGAAAAGCAAAGTTTTCCCCGCATCATACTGTCATAAAGAGCATGTCGTTAGAGAAACCAGACTAGAACGAGGTACTTGCTTTTGACGGGGAGAAGGAGTTCATCACTTTTGTCATTTTGTGAAGAACCGCAATTTTTATCATCAGAGAGTACAGTTTCTCGGTGGTTCTTATGAGTATTATTTCGAATAAGTGAAACCTCAATGCTTGTATGGTAAAGAGTCAGTACGAACACAGATCGTTTCTTCAGTCATTTTATCTCCTAAGCAAGACAGGGAAACCTTTAGTTAAGTAATGAGTTTGTGGTTATGGATGATGGTAGTAAGAGTATTTTGTCGCCAAGGGATTACTGGAATGATTAGTATTTATTGCGTAAGAAGATCAGATTTCTACGTGCTACAGTTGCTACTATTGGATACCTAATTTAATGCATGGAAACATCTTTTCCACGCAACATGATGTATTGCATTGCTCAATGTATACCTAATCATGTTCGTCCTCATCGCCTTTTACATTATCATCATTGTTTTCATGACCATCGATCATCGCTCAGTACTCGTCGCAATAAATAATCATCATTTATCATCATTATCAACAATTATCTTAATCAGCACCTATCGTCATTTCACCTATCATCATCACCATCACCACCACCACCAACACCACCACCACCAACACCACCACCACCAACACCACCACCAAAACCACTTATCAAACTACCATTATCCTCCTCTTCCTTCTCGTCATTCTTCACATGTTTATCCACCTCATCTTCTTCCTTAACATCATGATAAGCGTCCTCTTCGTCCTCTTCGTCCTCTTCCTCATCATAATAATAATCATCATCGATATCTTCATTTTTGCCCGTATCATCACCATCGGCAGCATCTTCATCACTGTCTTCATCATCATATTTGCTGTAATAAGCATCTTTACTATCATCCTCAAGTAACGTTCCCTGATAATTACATTTCAACGGTCGTATAAATCTACCAGAATGCTTGATCAGACCGATAACCTACTATTTGCGAGTGGATCCTACTAGTTATATGTGCTCAAAAAGCTGGGTGTATGGGATATTTGCTTGTGAACGGGTTGTCAAGATGTGGTATGCTACATATAGTACAATAGTTGCTCTGGACACTTTTTCGTTCTATCACAGATGAAAGTTAGGCACCAATAGGGTAGAGGCTGAGCCGCTTTTGTACCCAGTCTTTGGATCGATGGCTGTTTAAAACAAATTGTAAAGGTCGTGACTGTGACGCACGTTTTAACTGTGGGCTTCCAAATTGGAAAGATGGGAAAGAAATATTTTAGGCGAGATGCTCTGATTGAGTGGCATAATACCAGTTTAGTACTGGTCATAGGTGTAATCATTCTGACTGCGATGTGGTATCTTTTTTTTCATGTTTAGAGAAGAAACGTGAAGAAATAGTTAATTAAGCAGAGATGTAGATAGTTAACCACTGGCGTTCCCACTCAGGGTTCCAACTAGTTGACCAAGGAAGGAATGAAGATTTCACATCGACTTACTGCAGTTCAGTGGGTAGAGTAATGCGATACCATTTACTCTTTGTTTTGAATGGAAACGTTGACGTTTATTCAGGATAGATATATTCATTTTACTGTTAAAGCTTTATCTTGGAATATGTGGAACTTGATAACTGGCCCTTGTTTCAGCGATGCAGATGTAAGGGGTTTTTTCTCTCGAAGAGTGGCCCACTCGCAATCTGAGTAAGGTGAAATTTCGTTAGGCATCGGGTTAGGAGGTGTGTTGTGGACGGTAGAAGTGAAAAGCGCAACTCGATCTGTAGAGCAACACAGTACAGTGGTGGCGATCCTGAATTCGCATCCCGGTGAAGACATCCTGAAAATTTATACTTAAAGTATTTTAAGCTACAACTTTTAGATCCTCTCTAAAAGTTTGCTTTGGAGTCATTTCGTAAATAGGCGTCTTTGGCGCCTATGTGAAAGCTACCTTTCAAGGGGGGTGCGTTATTGCAATGGGCTCTTATATCCTCAAGTATCCATTTTGGTGAATAATTTATTTATATATTTAACAAACAGCCGCACTAGGCATTATGAGAACTACACAAAATACTGGGGATCTCATGATAAAGCTGGTTACAGATGAGGCTGCATGGTAGATAGCGAGTAAGTTACCTTTGTAGCTGTATTCAAACACAAGTAGATGTAAAGTCAAGCTTTAAAACGATTCCTTTTTTGAGCCACATAAACATCGTTTAGCTATCCAAATAATCAAAGCACCTCGTAGCGTCATTTCATTCCAAGACTATGTCTCATAGCTGTGGACCAGTTAATCGAAAAAGGGCCTGACATCTTGCTTTTCACTTTGATTGATTGATTGCAGAATACAGTAGTTTTGGATAGAAAATTACCCGTGTTTTAAGCTACGGACGTTAACAGACAGGATGCAAATGCGGGGTACCAATCATGTATGGTGTGCGAGGCTACTAGGGTGTTAAATGCAGCTGACCATTGCATAGCATCGTGTGTTATTAACTTTACGCGGTGCAGTAAAATAGGTCTTAAGTAACTTAGTAAATTTAAACCAACTAAGAAACGTCCTCTAATGCCAATTCCTTTATTCTCATCGGACAGGGACACGGCTACCGCTTTATTGTTTGTTTTTTTCCTTTGACCATTTGTAATGTAGTATGGCAATCTATATGCAAAGCATCGATAGTGATACTCTAGCTAAGGACAATAGTCCTAATGACTATAATTGTTGTAGACAGATAACGTTTCCGCCTGCAATTAGTGGCAACATTTTTTAAATTTATTTAGTCAGGGGATTGGCTAGAAGAATATGTGTATATAAAATAGAAGCAATTAGGGTTTGGGAAAGGATACCTTCCGTCAAATATAACCTTTATATTACGTATGTTGATAGAAAAAATCGGGTAATCAG
>JAAAKL020013046.1:0-12680 GCA_010016065.2 Carybdea cf. marsupialis auct. non (Linnaeus, 1758)
CAATAACAAGTCCCATGAATATGGGCACCGTCAAACCCCATGACTGGGAATAAAAGACGTTAAACGAATAAAAAAAAGAAAAAAGACTATGTTCGAATTGAAAACATTGGTCCTTGGTATGGATTACTGAATTACAAAAAAGAAGAAACAAAGTGCACCAGTCAATCACATCACAGGCTAAAAAGTGTCAGAGGACTCTTAACTTCAAAAAGTCAGAAATCCTTTATGTATCCCCACAGTAAAGAAACATATACCTGGGGGAAAAAATCCCTTGCAAATCGAGACATGTGACCTTAACCAGTGGTAAAATTGGGGGAAATACCTGAAATAAATACATAAGTTGTGTCATAATCATCATCATCATCTACGTTTATTGTCAACTTCCAAGGTAGCATTGGTTAGACAGGGTTTTCCTGATAGCTCTGCTCCAGGCCTCTCAACCTTGAGCAAGGCCTGCTTCTAATTTCAAATGTTTCAAATCATTCCTGATAATTTGTGTCCATGTTTTTCATGGTCTGCCTCTGCCTCTTGTTCCATCAACTTCTATCACTCTTCATTTACTGACTGGGTTTTTGCTTTCCATCCTTTCCACATGTCCCAACCACCTTAATCTAGACTGACACATGGTATCAGGTATATCAGAGATCCCTAATCTATTTCTTAAGTTGTGTAATATGTATAAGTCATATGTTGGCTACTAGTTTATGGCTTTATCATGACTACTACTTTATTGTAATGGTCCTGAAAAGCCAGGCTTTGAATGACAAATGACGAACACAATCTTCACTATCAACAAAGAGGAGAACCCCACCCCAACTGTTTCCCCTTGCATCTAATCACTGCCATTAACTAACATCTCTTGACCACGAACTGAACCATAAAGTGACAAAAATGTCTTCTTGCCATTAATGATAGCTAACTGGTTCACAGGTATTTTCAAATAATAGTTTTAATGTAAGTACCAAAATGATATGCTGGAAGACAATCCTCAATCATATTTGGAACTACGCGTTTCCAAACACATATAATAATAAATACATTTTAATGCTTTATAAAACTTAATCATGGTCATTGTCCATCATTAATTTATTAAAAACAACTTTCAAACATCAACAGAGGAATTTGACATTAAGAAAATATCAGCCTTGGTAATCAGTGATGCTACTGTTAAACGTACATAATTAGAAGCTGGCAATAAAGAAGCAGTAATAGATATTCATATCAAGCTTTTGTAAATTAATCAAAAATAAAATGCCACACATACTTTCTATGGCAATATATCATTCAATTTTATCGAAACAGATTACAGAAAATGATCAGTTAAGCTCTTAAAGACCAAAGGTTTAGGATGGGTGTTCATTCAGACTCTCATGTTGACTTCAATGACAAAAAGTTTCAATAATAAACAGAAAGCGTAAAACACCAAAATAAATAGTTTTTGGATTCCAAATCCAAAAACAGTTTGAGCTAGATACATAAATTTCTTCATAATAACAAAATCTTCACACTCAACCTGCTAGAGAGTGAAATATTACAGCCAGAATGACAGCCACAAGATTCCAGGCAATCCACTAAATAAGTCCTGATCATTTGCTAACCTGAGTTCAGCTAAAAAACCCCTAAAACTAGTGCTTAAATACCTTGCAAACATTTAAGATAACTACCTAAGTATAGTGAATGGCATTAATGACAGTCAATGTAGTTATGAAGGCAGCTTTGAATGTTCAATCACTCTATTTGTAATACTTCCTCACTCTCCTAAGCACACAAATTTGTATTATTGATTTGACTTGGTAGAAAAATGTTTGTCTGTAAAACATTTAAAAACAATTTCCATTCCTTCCTCCCAAGGCCATTAAAATTCTGAAAAAGACTGAAAAGCTAAGGTGCACCTAATCGTTAATTTGTACATTTGAACAAAAATGTATCTACATGTTTGTTTTGGGCATTTAATAGTGAATATTAGGTACAATATGTTACTTTTCCATTCAGGCCTCAGGCTAGACATTTCTAGCATTCTTGTGTCCTCAACATTTGCATCAGAAACAACTCTTTTCTTTAAGTCAAAATGTGACTTTTGCTATCGTTAACAAATAATGGAAGTACATTTCACTTTTTCACAACTTTAAATGAATAACAGATTCCTGGGCTTCCCAAGGACTACATTTGTTTCTGCTTTCCTGACATAAACTGCATTCATATCCAAAGTTCTTCCTCAACATCAAGGGTCCATAAAACCAGTTCATCTAATTTATGTGCAAATCCATCATAAGTTGCTTTATCTACTTTCCTTTAACCAGTAGTAACTATTGACATAAACAGATTGCATCCACTTCTCCCCAGTAACATGAACACTAATGGGTTTGATTAAAGCGGTGAGAACAAGGACAACTAAATTAAGACTCCACTGTCCATCTGATACAAGTAGTAGAAAGATCTCTATGCAAATACTGTAAGCAGTGTGTATAGCAGTAGTGCACAAAAGGTATTTCAGTGGAAAATTACATTCTACTTTCTAACAGTACATGCATTATCTTAAGGAGCCCATCTGTTGGTCATTGGTCAGGATGTAGGTAAAAATGTTTCAAAGTAGGAAAGTCCCTAAGACATCAGAGTGAATGGACTGTCTGCATATCTCTTGAAGATAGCATCAAGATGAGACTGAAAAATCATGAAAACAAGTCAATCCTACTTTTTAACTGTCTTTACTTCAGCAAAACTTTATGAAATGCATTACCACAACAATACAAAAATTTGATAAGATTATTAATTGCTCTTGTCCTGACAATAAAATCATATGCTTAACTTCTTTCCTTTACATGTACTCCATTGAATATACAAGGTTGTTAATCTTGTAGTTACATTCTCTGTACGGCATCCTAAATCTTAAATTTTAAAAAGGGTATCAACTATCAAAAGATTCCTCCATGAAAGCTAAATCTAAGTGTTGCTTTCAGGGCAATAAAATTGAACAATACTTATGATTATAACAGTAATTCATCATACTCATTTAATTATACTCACAGCAGAATTCATAAATAAATTGCTACAAAAATTACTAATTTACTAAACTACTACATTTATTATTATTAGCTTCTGCAACTACCACCACCACCACCACTACTACTACTACTACTACTACTACTAACTACTACTACTATCATCACTACCATAACCACTACGGTATGGTAAAAGAGCCCTAGATGAGTTAAGCAGAAGTGTTACACGAAACATGACTCTCCATATCCCACACATTTGCCCCTCTTCACCTTTATATTATAGGGTGCAGTTTTAAGAGCAAATACAAATCCTCTGGAAAATTCGGTCAATTTTGTTATTTGCAATGCATACAACTCAATAGGAAGGGCATGTTGCTGTTTCTATAATATCATTTTTTTAACAACCTTAACTATCATTTAAAGTAATGGGCACATTCTTATAAAAAAGTTTATATTGTATATAGATAAGAACAAATACCTAAAACAGACACAAACCAAGTAAAAGAAGAAAGCTTTTTAGGGCACTCAATTGGAGACAGAAAATTCAGAATCTGATGATGACTGGTATATCTAACATCTACATTACTGCTAAGCATCCTCTCTTGTCATGCATAGAAATTTCAGAGCCACCACTATCTAGAGGGCACGTTCCTTGCCTTGAGCAACGGGCTGCAGTTCAATTCCTGGAAAGACCATTAGTTAAGTATGTCCAGCAACTTGTCTTCAGGTACTCTATCCTCCAATATCAAGCCCTATGTACATAGGTCATAGCTAAATTCCTGAATCTTGGAAATTTAAACTTGAAATGGAGAAATTAAACAGTGAACAATAATTGTATGTACAATGCTCTATAGCAATTACAGTGATATGCATGGATGCTTTTATAGTCCATTTTTCACTGTACATTTTCAACAAAATTGATACCTCTGACGAACCTTTTTAGAGACTCTGAAAATTATACGATAAATCATAAGGTGAATTTAGATTCATATCTTTATCTGTACAGTCATGCAGAGGGTTTTTGTTGTTTCATTTTTGTCACATCATATTATATGGGTTCCTAAGCAGAAGACATGAATATTTTCAAAGACTGCTTCGAGGAAACTTATGACAAGGGTAAATATATCTCTTTAAATTATGAGTGTGAGAGTTTTGAATGGTTTGCATTGCCATAGCATAGGTAACTTGTTCTTGTTTTGGGTGACACTGTTCAAAAACCAGCAAGTATTCTTGCAGTACACACTCAAAATTAATCAAGTCATAGTCTTTGAAAGGGGCAATAAGTTCAATAATTTTGTGGAGTCATACATCTCCATACTGATATTTTTGTATAATTGAATCTTGCATTGGCAGTTTTGTAAAGGACCATTTCACACATTTCCCATTTCTGAAGTTCAAATAACCTTGCTCATCACCATTATTGAATGTTGACTTGTGGAATCATCAATGAAATGAAAAGACACATGTTTATGTTTAGTCCTCTAGACTGCTATTATGGAAACCAAATAAGTCATTTATTTTCTTTGGTACTACATTTCAAGCAGGAAGAAATTTCTCATAACAATAAAATGAACAAAAAGAGAAACCAGTACATTTTTTAGACAAATAATTTCTATAGTTTGTCCCCAACAGATTTGGTCATTGTGCAAGAAATGCATGCATGGTTCCTTCTACTTTCTATGGAACTAGTGACTACATATATTCCTGTTTAAACATGATGTGAATGTACATTACTTCAATCAAAGATTCCTTGCCATTTACATTGTCTACAAAATTGACATCAATTCAAAACAAACACCAACTTAATGCTGCATCATCTGTCTTTGTAATAATACTAGTCATCTTTCTCTCTTATATCCATAACTGCTTATGGCAAGGTAATTTTTTACATGATTGAAGAAGAAGAAATTGCTCCAATAAACAGTGATTTGCTTTATTGGCATTCTTAAATACATTTTATAATATTCCTTGGCTTCTTTCTTGTATTAAACACCTTAATAAAGACTTGTACATATCACCTAGACTTCAACAAACAAGTTTCTTATAATGCACATTGTACTAACAGTTTGCAGATGGACAGAGAAAGTAAAAAAGCTTGGCAATATCATTCAAATTTAGATTTGTACATGGTACATAAAGGGTCTTTTTTTAATTAAAAGCTTCACAGGATAGTTGTGCCTCATTATCTAAAATTAAGTTTCTATAACATAAAGGAATGTTAACCATTTCAATCTTTTACACTAGTTATGAACCATCTTGCAACCAGAAAATTTAAGTACTGATAATCAAACAAATACACTATTTTCTCATTAGCACCTCTAATATCACTACTCTTGAGAGTCCTTGATGAGATCAATAAGCTGTTGGAAGAACTGTGGCTTAGTTTACATATATTTAATTTGCATTATAATTTTCTCATTTGTGTGCTTCAAATATTGGAGGCTACAATATCGTAAGACCTAGATTGGCTTTCAAGCCACTGTGAGTTCTTGCAATTCTTGAAGATTCCAGTACCTCATGTATCAAGTACAGTGCAATTAACTGTATGTACATAGTACCCTTTCTTTTTCTGGTCCACTCTTTGGGGTATGTACACACACAGCAGGTACAAAGGTTTTAAACAATCATAGACATATCCCAAATTTAGGCATTGGTATGATGAAGCACAATTGAGTTCAAGTGGCCAAAAATCAAAATGATGTTACAGTGGCACCAGGCATTGTGCCTCATCATATTTATTTAGGCCTATTAACCAAGTTAGATTTCGTGACCAACTATCATCAGTAGAATCCTCAGGGTCAGGCTCAGAAAATTGGTAAGAATTGAGTCTTTGGTGTAACATTTTGAAACACCTGAAAATAAGCATGATTTACATTTTAGAATATTTCAAATCACTCCATACTTTGTGATAAGCAATGGATACCCCATTCAGTTCTGAGATTCCTATCCTTATTCATTAATCCATTTTCCTTTGGGGTAAAAGCGATGGCACTGTCTAATGTTAAATAGGCATCATCAGGTTATTACTACCTTTTCACCCTACTTCGCTTAATTTGGTTTGACATTGATTTGATTTGTAACAAATTGTATCCCTTGAACTTAGTCATAGACAATCATACTAATTGATGTGGCTGACTACCATGTCAAATTGAATGCATTCAGCTCCAACAATAAAAATAAGAAGTTTAATCTGTATTCTGTAAGATGGCTAGTCAGATATTATAAATTTTGATAAAATAATAAAATAATTTGTCCTTCCAACACAAAATAACTTGCCTCCTGTAAAGGTCTATAACCTAAAACCGCCCCCTTCATAAAAGCCTGCAATTCCAAAGCACCTCCTTTACTATGCAGAGCCAACTTTACACTTGATGTTGTTTGGTTATATTGATAGACGAACTACAGTATGATAGTTTGATGTATGGAAAAACAAAAACCACGGCAGTAAAAGTAGTAGGAAAATACTATTAATAAAATACACAGGTTTAAAATATTCGTCTCATACTGAACAGACATTTCAAGCATTACAAGGTTGGATACATTTACCACCATTCATCACTTTGACTCAACTCACCACTGCTACCTGCAGCACAAGTTCAAAAACAATAACCAAATTTCATTACATGAAAATATACCAGTCATTAAGTACTGTTTACTTTAGGAAAACCTTAGTATTACGCACAGATATTATTAAGTGGTAATCAACTCAGTGGTGTGGGAAGCATGGTTTCTACCACCTGCCAATATGCACACCCAAATAAAAGAAAGCTCCTTTAACATCAATGACCAACCAAAACATAGTAATTAATAGTCATTTCTCTGGCATGTTTGTTTATGGTAAACCAGCACTCAAAAATTTATCAAAACAAATTATGGTAAAATTGATATCTTCATCTTTCAGACCAATAACCCATCTTGGCACTTGATTGATGAACCAAGCTGTATCACCAACTGCTGCATATGATTAAGACTGCATAGTCATCCTTACTTTACTTTGAAATATGTAGTTAAGTTATTAACTAGCATGGTCTAATCAGAAGCATATCAGCTTACCAAACTTTACTGATGGTATGAGAAACATAAAATAACATGGCTAATAAATATTTAATCTACTAGTGTAGTGTCCCCTAACCACTATGCTAAAGCACAAGCTTATGATAAGTCATTACTACATAGAGTTGACTGCTTCACATCACTGAAATCCTGTGAGCAAAGATCCTGATCAAAGCAAATCTGGGACTTTTAACATGGAATATTATAATTTCTTAGAATCTGTGCTTTTAAACTAAGTTTAAATGTCCTACGCAGTGGCATTACATAATGCTCTTCAATTGCCACTCTTTGAGTCTGAACATACATCTCATTGACCTTTGTCACCACAATCTGTTTTAGTGTAAATTGTCCACTCTTGGCAATTATCATTCTATCTTACTTAGTCGTGTCCCTCTTCACAAGAAATGTTTCTACCTATGTTTCTTACTTTTCTTATGTTGGCTGAGTTGGTTTCTCTTCCCCTCGTCAGGTTGAGATCCACTCAGTATAATGAATATTTGTGTTACGTTTCTGTTCCTATTTCCAAAGCAAAGAGAAATTTCTATGATAACAGTTTCTGGTAAAATCTGGAACTCTCTTTCTTCAGACTGCTTTCCTCTTACTTATGATCTTGACACTTTTAAGTCTAATGTCAATCGCCATCTTCTTTGAAATATTTAGTATTTTTTATCTTTAATTACATCTATTTTTCTGTTTAGTTTTATATATAGAAACCAAGGAACAGCACTAAAAGCAGTTGCAACATATTATACGAAAAATAAAACAAACTTGGGCTATATAAATATATAGCCTATATTTTTTGAAAAAGATAATATCAAAACATCAAAGATATTGTGTATTTTTATGAGTATTATTTGAAAAGGCATTTGTTTAGAAGTCTTCCACTGTGTTCAACAAGAATCTCAGTAAAAAGATTCTCTTAAGTTGAACTCCAATACATTTTGTCTTAATCCAGGATCCCTGTGTAAGCTGTCCAAAACACACAATGCATAGGAATCCTAAGAAAAATGGGGAGCAATGGCACCCTGGCTGTAACATGGGAAATAGTACAATTGCACAAAATAGGTTTTGCACAAATTGTCAAGCATCTGTACTATAACTGGCAGAATAATGTGATACCCTATTAGTAGGTGACAGCAGATAAACTGAAAACACACTGACCCAACAAATAATGTTCAAAACTTGGCTATTATCGAAAAATTGTAAGACGTGAGGTATTTGAAAGTAATGGTTTAAGTGAGCCCTTCTTCCTTTTTATGACATAATAACAGTTTCAGATATGCGTTTAACAAAAAAATATTAACTTTACACCATCTCAGACAATAAAGTTTAGCAACATTGATTGATTGCTCTGCCATCAAATCTTAAAGCTTATGTCCAGTCTATGACCAACTGTAAATACTGTATCCAACCCTTTGCATCTCAGTTTTAAATTATGTACCATTGATGTGATTAATATTATGTATTCATGTTAGAAGCATAGGCAGCAAGATATCTTACAAAGAGATCTAATAATACACTGACACAGTTAACTTGTAAAAGATTATATAACATAAATTAAAGGAGCTGCTGAGTAACCTTTGCAGTTCCTTAACCCCAACTTGGAAATTTATTCATGCCACTTTCACTAATTGAACTCAGTTCACTGATCCCAGAAACAGTGCTTTGATAACTACCCCCATCAAATTCACTGCACACCTCTACCTCTACACATAAGTGAATATTACCTTAACTCATTGTCTGTATTGTTTGAGGTTTCTTTTATTTGTTGCCCACAAAAAGTTACCCTTTTCACTTTAAACCTTTATAGAGCAAGCACTTCTGTTATCTAGTTGGAATGCACTTATGACCAATTGCAAGCAAGGTAGCCATCACACATGAATTCCCAATTCAACCAAGTATAGCTTACAATAGTTACTATAGTAAGTGAAGAAGTTATCAAAACTATTTATCATATTGCTTAATGAATTCATAAAGGTATTTTGCGACAGGGCGCTAATATTGCGTCGCCTATGTAATGAAAACTGTGAACACCTGCTTCTTAGTCCAACCTACCGAGAGGACGCTCAGCCAGCAAGCACCTGGCACTGACTTCGGATGGCTTATGTTAATAGGCAATGTCTGCTGACCGAACACTATATTTATCACCCTTTCCTCACTCTTTAGAAAATAACTATCTTTTCTGATAATGCGGATACGGTCTCGTGAAAATAGAATCAAATAAGCCTGTCATTCTTTCAAAAAGGATGTAGCTTATACATGATCACTGGCCCTACCTCTATCACGAAGAAAATGTTACAGCAACTATCATCAATTCACTATCAACACTTGTTAGCTTACTTTTTTGTCGTAGAAATGGATAGGTCTTTTACTCTTCAGCAATAATCGATACCAAATGTAAACAAACATGAGTTTTTATTTTGCACGTGTTTTTGTCGGTGCATTTCCTCGACTAATCATCTCGATGATACCATAAGGAAATGGACTGCCTTTACGTTTTCAATCGGTGATCAAGTCCTTCATATCATCGTCACCCTTAATCGATGGGTGGGCGTTTAAAGAACCTTTAATAGTTCAGAGCCATTCTGAAGGTAATAATAAATAATCAGAATACTTTCACAAACGAAGCCCTATCACTAAAATTAACTGCTAAAATAAAAAAATTACAGGAGCATGTACGGTACGAAGTTATGCTCTATGCGAAGGATCGTTTATCTGCAACATCATCTTCCGATCATTAAATTGCCTCTTGTGAATCAGTTTCTGAAAATAACGCTAGCCTACATTTTGATATCATTTCAAAGCAAACTTGTTAAAAGTAAATCTGAAATGAGAAATACGGGACGACCAAAACTCGACTCCTTCAGAGGGTAGATAGGCCTAAGCTTCTTCTATCGCCACATTAAGACTTGTACATAAGGTCAATACTTTGGTATTGAAGGTCTAAAGTAATGACTGATATTTTAACAGTGATAAAGTGATTAACTGAAACTTTAAAACTTGATCACAATAGCCATACAAAGTATTACAAATTGAGACAAGCTTCTGAAATTATTGCTTTCAATTGTAAACAAACCCTGGCATGCCACCAGTTCATTGAGTTGCTAGTAAACGCTTAGCCCTATTTCTATTTTTCTGGGTATCAATGCCCATAAAACATGCAGATAAGATACAATGCAAGACAAATCAACTGCGCACGAAATTCCAATCTGTAAATAAGCTATACAGAGCGGGTATGAAAGATTCAAATAGTTCTACCAAGGTCGTTTCCCATTTGAACAGCTTGTGCTGCTGAGCATTAAAGAAATTAACTTTGTAAGTTATAAATCTCAATAGCTGATATCGACGAAGCTGGTCAATTACGCCATGGATCTTACGATATCAAACCGTATCCTAAAGTACCTACCTTGCCTTTTTCGTACCATATAACAGCATGGTTGCGAGAAAGAACTTTGCAATCAAAGATCAGATTGCTACTTGAAGGTTTTGCCTTAGCTACAGAACGACCAATCTTCACCGGCTCTTGCAAGTTGAAACGTATCTTTCTCTCTTGAAACGGATGAGAATTCGGCCTTGGGGTCACTGCAGCATAGGCCATCTTTTTATCATCCTTGCAATGGCCCGTATTTTTGTAAAACTACATCATTATTTTATAAATTATCTTCTCTTGATTCACTGTCCTCTCCAACGTTCTTGCTTCGCCCTGTAGCAGAGTAGTTGTGATTTAAAGGCTTACTACGCATGCTCAAAGTCCTCGCGATTGACGTCAAGGTGATTCCTCAGAAGAGAGCGCCGTTCAATCATTCAATCAATGAAAAGAAAAGCTTTTTCCAGGACGTGTCATTTTGGAGAGTGGACATTTGACTGCTGCCTCGTCCAGCGTTTCCCGGTTAACCAACGTACTGAACGTCTTTCCGTGCAATCGCACAGGCAAATGAATGTGATGAGTCGTCCGGTTAATAGGTGACAAAAGAATTTGTTACTCGCACTGGTGCAGCAAGCTTGTGGCACAGGCCCCCTAAAATTTAAGAATTTCCCCAAGAACAGTTGTTGGGTTAAATTTTGAGGTCTAAACAGGGCATTTGTCCATTACATTGATTTTATTATCTCTCTGTTGAGTTGAATGTTTTCCCCGAGTCTTACACAAAAATATACATAGCTGAACATATACAGAGAGATGTTGCTCAACTCATGTCCTCTCCAGGCCGCATGCTGACTATTTGGATCCGAGTGTTAGGGTTATTGTCCTTGCACTCCTCTGTTCCGGGAGAAACAGCTGGAATAAAAAAAAATTTTTCACTTTGCACCATTCCCAAATTCCATTAAAATGGACTGCAAAATAAAGGATTGCAATAACAATGTCTTTCTACACCTGAACATTTATAACTTGTGCTAAGGTTACAGTTTCTGGTCTCCCATTCTTTATTGTTTCGGCCCTTTAAGAAAAATCTCTCTTTCTAAATACCTACTTCATAAATCTTCAAGTCGATGATTTACTTTCAATGAAAGATAAATCCTGAATGCAATTAGGAACGTGCATACGATGTTATTTGTTTCAATAGAGGACTTGAAATGGTAAGTTTTATTAGATACTAGAGAAATAGAAAAGTATGTCACCAACTGGAATCGCACATGTGACTCTCGCATTCAAGGCCAGCAATCTACCAACAAAGCTAGCTGAACTCCACTAAAAACATACTCGATCCTCTTGTCGCCACGTTAGCCCGCGATACTTCAGCAGTAGAAATCGACGTCCAACTCATATGTAGAATTACAGAGGAGTTGGTTTCATGTAGAAGTACAGACAAATTTCATTCCCACAATCGAATCAATAAATTCCCAGTTACCATGACATCTAAGGTAATCCAGTCTTTTGTCTACATTTCTCGTTCGTAATATTGCTCTATTCATGCCATAAAGAGCTATTAGTCCTTGGAACTTTACTTCGGTGATCATCTTGCATCAATCAAGGCCCGTAATAGACGAGTTCAATGGGTGCAGCCTTCCCCACTTTCTTGCCAAAGTTTGGTCGTATGCGGATCCACCGGATACATACACACACATACACACACACACACACACACGCGCGCGCGTGCGCGCGTACACACACAAATATATATATGTATTTTTATGCATGTATATGTATTTATATATTATTTTTATATGTTTTCGTTGCATGTTTATTAAGAGAACAGACTCTGCGTTCCATGATTGCTAATGTGTCTGCCTGAGTACTTATACATGGAAATGGCACTGCTGAAGCGCTAAGCGAAACAGAAAACCGAAGGCTGTTTATTAGGGCAAGGAATGTTTTTATTGATTGATAGGCCTAGAATGTATCTAAATAACAGTAGCCTGTACTTCCTTCCGACACTACTAGATTTGGTTTCGTCGCAAAATCATCACAGAAATGGGAACGAAATATTTCATTCTAAAGAGACATTTTCAGTACTACTTACAGCGATGGTCGTTTTTCCCCTTGCCAAGGAAAGGAGAGTGTTTCCGACATTGCAACTGTACATTCCTTTATCATTTAGCTGACGGTAGTGAAGAGAGTAGACAGGCCAACTTATATAGAAATGGCTGGAGAGCACCGCTATAACTTTTGGGCTTATGTACCTCCAAGCA